>PVIJ01009708.1:17257-65176 GCA_004024925.1 Scalopus aquaticus
CCCCCCACCCGCTGAGTGTCTCTCCTATTTGGTTTCCTTATAGTCCTGTTATAAGTGAAACCATTTGATATTTTTCTCTCTCTTTCTGGCTTATTTCACTGAGTATTTCACTCTAATTCCATCCATGTCGCTGCAAATTGCATGTGTTTGTCTTCTTTGAATGCTGAATAGTATTCCATTGTGTATATGTACCACATCTTCTTGACCCAATCATCTATTTTTGGACATCTGGGTTGCTTCCATACCTTTGCTATTGTGAACAGTGCCGCAATGAACATACGGGTGCATGTATCCTTTTGAATTAGTGTTTTTGTGTCCTTTGGGTAAATTCCCAAAAGTGGTATTGCTGGGTCGTATGGAAGTTCCATTTTTAGCAGTTTAAGAATCGCCATACAGCTTTCCATAGTGGTTGGACCAGTTCTCATTCCTACCAGCAGTGTAGAAGAGTTCTTTTTCTCCACATCCTTTCCAGTATTTGTTGTTGCCTGTATTTTTAATGTGTGCCATCCTCTCAGGTGTGAGGTGGTATCTCATAGTGGGTTTGATTTGCATTTCCCTGATTATAAATGATGTTGAACATTTTTTCATGTACCTGTTGGCCATTTGCTTTTCTTCTTTGGAGAAGTGCCTTTTTAGCTCTAAGGAAACTCCATGCTGTTTTCATAGGAGATGCAACAATTTACATTTATACCAACAGTGGGTGAGAATTCCTTTTCACCATACCCCTTGAGAATATAATGTTTCTAGTCATTTTGATGTAAGCTATCCTCACAGGCATGAACTAATACATCATTGTGATTTTAATACGCATTTCCCCAGTAATAAGCAAATTTGAGCACGTTTCATGTGCCTTTAATCATCTATATATCTTCTTGGGGGAAGTATCTATTCAACTCTGCCCATTTTTTGATTGGATTGTTTGTTTTGTTGCTCCTGAAATATATGTTTTTGTACATTAGATTTTAAGCCCTTGTCAGATGTATGATGTGCAAATATCTACTCCCAGGCTGTTTTCTTTTCATTTTTTACAGTGTTTTGTTTTTTTTTTTTAAGATTTATTTTATTTTTGCATACAAGCTGGGGTGCAGGCCAGACATGGGAGGCGGTGAGAGGGTTCACCAGAGACAGAATGGGAAGCAGAATGGGCAGATTGACCAAAATACACTGCTGAGGGGAGCAGCGGGCGAGGCAGGAGATGTCTGCTGTGCCATGTGGGGTTCTCCCCGGCAGGGCACCGCAGCCTCCTACAGCTCCACAGCACTGTGCTAACCCCTTGAGCCACCAGGGAGGCCATTAGTGGCTTCTTTTGGTATACAAAAGCTTCTTAGTTGGAGATAGTCCCATTTATTTATTTTACTTTGTCTTCCTTGCCATTGGAGTTGAGGCTCCAATGGTATTGAATTGAGAGTCCAGAAATAAACCACTACATATATGGATATTTAATCTCCAGTAAGCCAAGACCGTATAATAAAGAAAGGAAAACTTTTTAAAAAATATTTTTATTTATTCATGCATACAAGAACTGAGGTGTAGGCCAGAGGTGTGGGACTGAGAGGATTCAGCAGAGACAGAGTGGGGAGCAGTCCATGTTCAAGAGTGTATTACTTATGTTTTCTTCTATGTATTTTACTATTTCAACTCTTATATTCAAGTCTTCAATCCATTTTGAGTTAATTTTTGTACGTGGCATTAAATAAAGATCTATTTTCATTTTTTGCATGTGGCTATCCACGTTTTCCAGCACTATTTATAAGAAGTTTTCCCTTTTGGGCCTCCCTGATGGTGCAAAGTGGTTAGTCTCATGAAGCAGTCACCACCACTGCAGCACAAGTTTGATCCCCGGCCAGGGAGCTGACCCCTCCTGTCAGAGGCAGCAGACCTCTCCTATCTCTCCCGCTGCTCCACTCAGCAGTTTATTTCAGTGAATCCCCCTGTTCTGCTCCCCACTCTGTCTCTGCTGAATCCTCTCAGTCCCACACCCCTGGCCTACACCTCAGTTCTTTTATGCATGAATAAATAAAAATAAAAAAAATTTTAAAAAGGTTTTCCTTTCTTTATTATATGGTCTTGGCTTATTGAAGATAAATTATCCATATATATATAGTGGTTTATTTCTGGACTCTCAATTCAATACCATTGGTCTGTGTATCTGTTTTGTTCCCGTACCATACTGCTTTAATTATTATTTATAATATAATTTGAAGTCAGGGAGTGTGATGCTGCTATTTTTCTTCTTCTTTTCCATTTAGTATTGCTTTGGCTCTTCAGGGTTTTTTATAGTTCCATAAAAATTTTAGAATCATTTGTTTTATTTATTTTTAGTGCCATTAAAAAAATTGCATTGAATGTTTAACAATGTAATCTCCATAAAAAGGGGAAGGTTTCATGTACCTCGCCCCATCTAAGGAAGAGTGGAGCTGAGTGGCAAGAAGACTTGCAGAGATAGAAGAGAAGACTCGGAGGAGGCCGATGGAGCAGAGAGACATGTGAAGAAACCCTGCTTGCTTCTTGGTTGGCCCTGCACCAGGGACTTTGAGAACATGGGAGGAGACACATGGGGTCACGACATGCAGAAACCGAAAGGACGTGGGTGAGAGCCCCGTGCAGAGGCTGACAATATCAGCCATTACCTTGATTTGGATTTGAATTTTGCTTCTTTCATCCCAGACTTGGCCTGGTCCCTCTGCTCCTTCCCTCTGGTTCCCTGCCAGAAGGTGCCTTAGACTTGTGGCAGGTTTTCAGGCCTCAGCGGCCTTGCTTTGGTCCAACTCTGTTTGGCTGGGCAGTAACCCAAGAAGGGATAGATAACTTTGGGTGTTTCTTTTAATTCTTACTATCCTTTCTTCTCTTATCTCTCTATGTACAGTATCCTATTAAAGTTCTCTCACACTGAAAGTATGCTTTGTCTTTTTGAGGTGGATGGCAGAACCCATTTAAAGTGTACATGCTTAGAGACCCCAAGTTACCCCTTTCTCTGCTCATTAAACTAACAAACACTTCAACAATGTTCATCCTTCCAGGCCATGAACACAGAGTAGCTTTCCATTTCTTTGTGTCTTCTTGTATTTCTTTTAGCAATGCCTTATAATTTTCAGGAGTGTGAATATCTTTTTATTTTAATGTTTCATGGAAGGACAAATCTAAGTAGGGAAAGGAAAGTGAGCTGGACACTTGCGCTGTGACCTGGGAGGCAGTTTTTCAACCCACCACAGCTAACACTTATTACGCACATACTGATATGCAGAATTGTTAATTCTCAGCATCACTTTATGAGTTCTGCATTATTATTAATCTTATTTTTGATGAAGAAGGTTAGGCTTTAGGGAGGTTAATTCACTTGCTAAACTTCACACCACTGATGAGAGAAAGAGCCTGGAATCATCCCTGAGCTGTTTTTTCACAACACAAAGGGAGTCACTTCACTCTTCTGCTTTGAAGCATTATCTCTCAAATCTCCCATTCTTGTGGTTCTCTACCATGGTTTTACATTGGAATCACTCTCTACCAAATACCACTACCTATAAGCCACTTCAACACCACCATTCATGAATCAAAATCCGCATATACTGTACTTACTATGTGCCCAGTACACACACACACACACACACACACACACACACACACACACACACACGCGCGCGCGCGCATTCTTATTTCACTCTCATTAAAACCTTGTAGTGAAGATACCACTACACACCCATAATTTACAAATGAGGAAAGTGAGACTCAGAAATGGTGAAGCCTGTCTTAGCAGCGAATAGTGGAGCCAGGTTCTGCTACCAGGCAATCTGGCCTCAGAGTCTGTAAGCAGAAAACAAGACTCCATAGTGTATATATAAAATGGAATACTACCCAGCTATAAAAAAAAAACACCCATGAATTCTTGTCATTTGCAAAATATGAATAAGCCTAGAGGGTGTGATGCTAAATAGAATAAGTGAGACATAAACAAAGATAAACTTTTATTCTATGACACCAATTAGTCATAGTCTTTAGACTATAAGATCAAAGAAAAAGAGGAAGGAGAGTTGTAAATCAGGTATGAAGGGTAAAATGTATGGTGAAGAATAGAACTGGACTTTTATTATTTTTGTTTTTGTGTAGAAGAACTGGGGTGCAAGCCAGAGGTGCAGCATTGAGAGGATTCAGCAGAGACAGAGTGGGGAGCAGAACAGGCGGATCTACCGAAATACACTGCTGAGGGGAGCAGCGGGCAGGACAGGAGAGGTCTGCAGCGCCATGTGGGGTAGCTCCCTGGAGAGGCACCGAACTTAGGCCGTAGGGGGTGATAGTGCTGATACTTAACCCCTAGGCCACCAGTGAGACCCTAGAACTGGACTTTATTTATTTATTTATTTATATGTTTTACATCATTGTTTTACATCATTGTTTACATTATGTGTTTTACATCATTTACTTTTGTACAATGTTTGCTTTCTCCTCTCAGGTGCGGGCCTGTAAAATTCCCACCACCTATTCACCGGTGCACCGTCCCCATAGTCCTTTGTGCTCTTCCCTCCTCTGCTTTAACCCCTCTCCCTCCCCTCCCTGCAAAATGTCGCTGATTTATAGTTGCCTGTTAATTTTGCTTTTTTATTTATTACTATAATTTTTTTCCTGATCCCTTATGTGTTTCTCTTATATTCCTCCTATAGAACTGGACCTTTAGTGGTGAACTTAATGTAGTATAAATACATGGTGATTTTTAATGATATACACCTGAAATTTATATTATGACACAATTTAATTTCCATAAAATCTAATAAAAATCACAACACATTAATTTGTAGAATATATTTTGTATGCATATATATACACACATATTTTCATATATATTTGATCAGAGAACATCTAATCCATGATATCTTGACTCTTTCATAAACAAATTCACTAAATAACTTCTTCAAAACTCAAAGAAATGAACAACCACAACAAAAACTCTCATTGGTAACCTCTGGAAGATGCCAGAAAACCAACCCACTTTTTTATAACAAGGAAAAAAATATATGTATTTATACATATAGATGTACTTCACATATATGTATATATCTCTGTCTTGCTCTATATATATGCATTACATATATCAACAATTACTATTTAAAGAGATATTTAAAAGGCCTCATTTGACTCCTGCCTCTGTCCAGCACTATTAGTTTCCTCAGTCACTTAGTTAAAACATACTTCTCAACATTATTATTTTACAGAATACCTTGCATATCACAAGTTTTTAATTATTTTAATTAATGAGACTGATGACAGATGATGTGGGATTAGAGAGCAACCCTAAATCACTTTGTATAGCTCCCTGACCAAGAGAGTGCCACTAGAAGTAAGTGATAAATTTATACAAACTTCTGGAGCCTTGTCAGCCACTCTCAACACTTCAGCGGCAGCAGATGGTGGACTCAGCTGTCCTGACTTCATCTCTGTTGGTTTCCCTATCACATCCCCGATGATGGTTCTGAATCTTATTTACTTTCCACATGTTCTTTCAATACATAGGAAGAGACAGTGCAAAAACAATTCAAAGTTCCTTGTTTTCTCTTTTATACCCTCCTAAAAGTCTGTGCTATTTTATTTTTTATTCATTTTTTTCATTTGTCCAATCAAAAATGTTTAATGAACTAGTATTTTGTCCAAGACTAGGTGATAAAATAAAGTAGGGACCAGATAGACATAGCTCCTTCCCTAATGATATTTAGAAACCATTTGAAGTTTCTTGGAATGATTACCAGCTTCTCCTCTCTCCTTCTCACTACTAAAGTTTCTCTTCCCTAGGAACTTGGACAATTCATTTTAATGAAGTGAAATTAGGGGCCTCCCTGGTGGCGCAACTGGTTAAGCACATCGCTGTGGAGCTGTCGGTGGCTGCAACATGAGTTCCATGCCCCGCTGGCCCGGGGAGTTTCCCACATGGCGCAGCAGACCTCTCCTGCCTCTCCCGCTGCTCCCTTCAGCAGGGTATTTCTGTCGATCTGCCTGTTCTGCTCCCCACTCTGTCTCTGGTGAACCCTCTTGCCACCCCATCCCTCTAGCCTATACCCCTGCTTGTATGCATAAATAAATTAATCTTTAAAAAAAAGAAATTAAAAAAAAGATTGATTTTATTTTTGCATACAAGCTGGGGTGCAGGCACAGAGGTGTGGGGCAGCAAGAGGGTTCACCAGAGACAGAGCGGGGAGCAGAACAGGCAGATCAGCGCAAATACACTGCTGAGGGGAGCGGTGGGTGAGGCAGGAGAGGTCTGCAGCACCATGTGGGAATCTCCCTGGAAGGGGGTCAAACTCGCATTGCTGCTGCCGACAGTTCCACAGTGCAGTGTTTTCCCGCTGAGCCACCAGGAAGGCCCAATAAAATAAAATAAATCTTAAAAAAAAAGAAGTGAAATTAAAGAATAAGCCAAAACAACAGATTAAAGAGTTAAATTGATCCAGGCTCAAATTTAGCAGTTATATGATTTTGGCTAAGTTAAGGATCCTCTTTAAGCTTATGTCCTAATTCATAGCTCTGGGGAAAGATGAAAGATAAATAAAATACAAAGCAGAGTAGAACATCTGTTATTTGGTAGACAGTTGTAACAGTAATTGTCATTATCATCATTAAAGTATCATTTTTTTCCTACTTTCACATATTATTTCATTTTTTTTCTCATTTTCCGTCTCCTCTCTGTAGCATAAGGACGTTACCACAACACACGGCCCTACCTAGAACATCTTGATCCCATTGTGGGATTCAAATATAGAACTGTGAAGACATATGCTCTTCTGTAAGACACTGTTATCTGACTTCATTCCAGAGTTCAACTTTTCTCCACTACATTGTGTGAACTAATAAGAGAACAGAACATGAAGAAAAAGCTCAGGTGGTGTCTAGATGGCAGGACATTTCCCCCTGGGCTCAAATTTTAAAATACACCTTAACACAGGTCATGGCTGAGACTCAGACACATATGGAGTGAAGTTTGGGGATAACCAACTCCTTGTACATATCTTTGTATCCTATACATACATGGAAGCTGAGGATCTCCTAGGAAAAAGACTTGAACCATGAACACCTGGTTTTGTGTGTGTGTGCAAAGCATACTAAGTGATCCCAAATCAGCCAGATTATAGGAAAAATGATGAGTACCACTGAGGGAGAACACTCCATGAGGGAGGAAGATCTTTGGTCATGGGAGTTTATGGAGTTGATGGTTCTAATAATCATAAGGAACCTTAAACCAGAACATTAGATGTCAACTTTACTGACATCCAGTTAGCAGCACTCAACATCTAAGAATACTCAGCAGATGGTGGGACTCCAACCTCATGGACACATGTTAGTTTTGACCACATCAACTTGACACAGCTCAGTAGCACCACTGGAGAAACCTTCTGGATAAGAGGATGCAAAGATGTGACATGAGCATTAAGCAGGGCCGATCCATGGACACATGTGAACCCAACTGGAGAGTTCCAGAAATTGCAGAGAAGGGGAACATTGTCTCATTTGTCTCATCAGTTAAGCCTAGATGCTCTGGCCTTTGGTTTCTTAGCATCTAAAACAAACCATAAATTCAGTACCAAAAGAAAAGATGAGTAAAGTTAAATTCTCTGAAGAGGCTGCAATAGCATTCCTCTCCCTGTCCTGTATTATGAACAAGTTGAGAAATAAAGGTAGAACCAATGAGAGGGGTGTCACCTTCGCTACTGCTAGAGAAGAGCTTTGAAGACTAGGCTTTAGGTCTGGGGGGTCAAGTGAGCTGAAATTAGACAGATTCGCCCCTGGTCAGGGCCTCACTTGACCAGGGCAAATCCAACAGGTACAAGACCTCAATGTATAGAGATGCTGTGCTCTCTTGGGAGGGTCCCCTAAAAACAAAGTAGCAGAGCTGAACAGGCCCCATGATTCTTCCAAATTTATGATCAGCTTATTCACCCTAGAGCCCCAGGGTTGGAAAGAATAAAGGGACAAAGAGTTTTATTAGCAATTTTGAAACAAATTAAAGAGGAACTCATGTCACTTATCACACACCAATACCTTCCTAAATACCTCTTCACCATTTCTTCCAATTTTCCTTTTGCAGCTGCTGCCATGTTTCTCTCCATTGCTCCTCTCTTCTTAGCCACAAAAGCCTTGTCCAAAAGCTGGGGGGTGCTGGTATCCCATCCTCACCTTCTCTCTCCAAGACAGGTCCTTGTAATCTCCATGCACAACTACTCAGGACTCTGAGATCCAGTAAACGGTACTGATATGCCCAATTGGGTCAAGACAGTTTAGTCGAGCCACAGGCAGTTAAGTTACCCAACTAAAGAGAAACCATTTATCTGCTCCAAATAAAGTCTTCAGCGGGCACTCACTGCTCATGTTTTCTCTTTGAATTTAGAGCAGTTGACCACTTGGCTACTTGGTTAATGTCTCGGTCAGATACAGTACCTACACTTCACACCTGGCCTGACTAGGTGTTTGCTTTGCATATCACAGAACAGAAAGGACAACTTTCTGTTTGATTTTCTTAAAATTGAAGAATTTAAATATCTATCATTCAACTTTTGGGCTTACTGTTGGAAGGTGGTTAATCATTGCTCTTTCAAGGTAGATGAAAAATATTAGAACGGTGTCTGGGACATAACAGAAATTTAAAAACTGTGTTCTTAATACACAGATAGATGAAGTGATTACATTAGTTTGCTAGCGTTGTCGTAACAAGGTACCACAGTGTGGGTGACTGGATCGACAGAAATTTATTTTCTCACAATTCTGGAGACTAACAGGCTGAGATCAATCTTGTTGTAGACTTAGTTCTTCTGAGGCCTCTCCCCTCAATATGTTGGTTGCTGTCTTGGTCCTGTGTCTTCATTTGCTCTTCCCCCTGCATATATGTGTCCTAACTCTTCTAGAGACCTGGGAAAGATTGGATTAGGGACCGCTTTACAGACCCCATTTTAACTTAATCATCTCTATAAATGAGATCACATTTTGAGGTTTTAGGTGGTAAGACGTCAACCTACGAATGGGGGGAGGCACATTCAGCACATAACACCCATTTATTCAAAGTCATACTTTATTTCATGTAATGATCTCATAGTTTGAACTACAGAGAACAATACAAATATTTATGACATTAAATTCATAGTCAATAACAGCAGGGACAGGGTCAGAATTTGAATCTCCTGGCACCTCAGTCGTGTTTGTTGTTTCTTTCAGACACTTTCCATCGTGTTGGGGTTACAGCACAGTTGTTCGATGACCAGGATATATAGTCGTGTGTATGTGGGCCTAAATTCCAGATCTACTGCCTATGGGCTACAGGACCTGGGGCCTCTCCTTAACACCTGTTAGTTCAGACAATAATAGTACCTACTCACTAGTAGAACAATGATTCAATGAGATGATGATTGTAGTTGGGAAGGAAAAACCTTTTCTCTACCCTCTCACCTACCAGGGTCCTGTAAATTAAACTAACAAAAGACAGATGAACAAGAGAAAACATACACAATTTTTATTGATAGTTACATGCACACGAGTTCACAGAAAAGGAGTGAAACTTCAAGAAGCAGTTAGACTAGACTCAGGGGTTTATATACCATTTTAACAAAGGAAAGGTGGTGTGAGGCTTGAGGGATGGCAAGTGACTAGAAAATAGATGAAGAAACTAATGGAAGATAAAGGTTAGTTTAGTAAGGTCTTTTCAGGCAGCCTCGTCTTGGTGTGGACTCCCCATCTTTTCCTGGGGGGATAACACCTTCAAAAGGGAAATTTATTTAGGCAGACAAAAAGAAGGGCAGGGAACTCTTCTCCTATCTGCTAATTCTCAAGTATCTTTAGCTCAAAGTAATCTTTGCCAAGTGGCATATTTGCGCATGGCATATCCTGATCCTTTCCATGTAAAGTGACCAGGTCTGTTACAGTAAGTGCTGGATAATCATTTATTCTTAGAGCAGAATATGCCCCTCCGTTATAGTGCGGGAACCCAGACATAGGAGCATAAAAAGAGAAAGAAGTCTTTTTTTTTCCCTCTTCCAATTTTTTGCTTAGGCTTTTGTACAAACAAGGTCTTCTATACCTAAAACATATTTGATCTACCCTGAAAGTTCACTCAAGTCTGTCCTCTTTGCCACGGTCCTGGTTCAAGTTCACCCAGCACAGACTGCCTTCTGTCCGGCTCTCATCCACCCTCCTTGATTGTACACCAGAGAAAGTGCAAACTCCTTCACAGGCTTCCCACCGCCTTCAGGGTAAAGCTCAAGCACAAAGTCCAGCGCCGTCTGCTTTGTACCTAACTTGCCAGTCTGCACCCCTCCCCGCTCGGCTCACCATTGCCTGCTCTTGATGGTGTTTCTCAGAAGCCCTCTGCAATTACTCTGCATTCTGGCTCATTTTTGTGCCCTTCAGTATTACCTCTCCTCTGCAGAGCCTAAATCGTGCATTTTCTTCTTTGCCTCTGCCTTAAAGTCATGAGGTCTTTGAAGATGGACCACATTTACTTCATCTCAGAATGTCAGTATTCAGAACAGCTGGCATAATAGGTGGGTGTTCCTTAAAAGCTTACTGAATGGTTCTGGTTAGTCTGTCCATGGTGATTCTGGAGACTAAAACTAATTTAATAACCTCAGCTCTGAAGTTCAGGGTTTCTTTAAAGACTATGGGAGGGGACGAGGAGGTGACTGGTAGTGATCCTCAAAAATATGTGGGTGAAAGGAACGGTTGTAAGTTTCACTGTGAATGACATATATGTTAATTTCCCAAATGTATGAGCATCTGTGTATTTTCTTAGGGAATGTGCACTGAGATGCTTGAAATTGGGTGATTTCCCTTCCAAATGAAAACCAATTAAATAAATTATATTTTTTTCTTTGATGCTTACAAAGTGTGGGAGTTGTCAGCAAACATTACTAAATGTTCTAATTTAGTTATAAATGAGCTAAAATAAAGTAGCATAATTACTAAGTCCAAAGTAAGTAGTTCTAAATATTTTATCTTATTCAGCATATGCTGTTATAAAAAAAAAACCCTCAAACTATAATTGTCAACATTCAATTCATAAAAAATAAACAACAGCTGGGTATAAAGGCATGATAAAGACTCTCTCCTTAATTCCCGACATATGGCAGAGAGTATGTCCATTTGAAGTGGATCATCATGACCTATTTTCTTTCTTTGGAATTCTTCCTGGTGAAAAGACATCTCCAGGAAAACTAGGATAATTTTCCTAAAGAGAACTGGGGAGATAAAAAAGGTCATACGGTAGGGTTAGATTTCAGGCAGGAAGAATTTAGGACTCACTGCATTGTTTGAAGGGGGTGGAGTAAAAAAAGCACAGCATATTTTTGCAGAAATGATTCTAGGATTGTTACACTTGAATTGAAAAGTTTTATGCTTATGGAGACATTTCCATTTCTCAGTTTCAATTTCTGTGAATAAACTCTAATGGTCCAGCCAACAATACATCTTGTGATTTGGATTCACTTTAAATGCTTGGATACTTAGTAGATCTCTAGGGAAGGCCACTGGGAAGCTGCTTGATGTTTCTTTTCCCTTATCAGATATTTTGTATATGTGGGTGTAGGGCAAATGGAAGTTATCAGGCTTTTTTCCCCTCTCCCACCATTAGGATCTATGATCGCAGTTCCGTGCGCACGCCTCACGGCGGCATCTGAGTGTGGCATGGGCGTGGCTAGGTGGGCACCCCTGAGCCAGGAAACTGAGCATATAAGGGCGGCAGAGTGGTGGTGAGCGGAGAATGGCTAACAGAGGAAAGAGCTGTCTCGCTACTGGCTTGTTTCCCTGAAACTGTGGGCATGAGGCCAAGGATGCCAAGGTTCTCCTTCAATCTGCCTGAACCGACGATGAGCACAGCCAGGCTGGGATGGCTGCAGAACAACCCCTTAAGGAGGAAAGGACATGCTCTGTCTGATCCCATGTAGGGGCCCAGGTAGCAATTTGGAGGCGAAAGACTGCTTCTGAACTTTGGCTTTTTGTAGGCAACTTCCATGTCATAGGGGAGAAGTGGGTGTAGGCCAGAGACTCAGGGGTGAAAGAATTCTCCAGGGACAGGCAGATTTATCGAAATACACTGCTAAGAGAAGCAGCAGGTGGGTGCAGTGACGGGCCCGAGGCTCTATTTATACCCCAGGCCTCACTGACTGGGCAGGTGACTAGTCTTGGGTGTGTCCTGACTGATCTGAATTAGCACAGAGGATCATCAGCTCAGTGTCCCGGCTCCCAAGGCAGTTCCGTCCACTCCTTTATCCGTTCGAGCCTCCCAAACTTGCCTGCTGGACAAGGAATGGGGCTTAATTTTTAAATTTAGTAACGATACCACGACACATTAGTATTGCAGATATGCTTTGCAACTCTAAAACTCAGTAAAGCTTTACTTATCTCATTCTGCTCATCTTCTTGACATGCTGTTCTTTTAAATGATAGTATTATCATTAATCAGATTAATCTCATTAAATAAAAATAAAGGCTGCCTTTTCACAGAGTTCTTTCTGCCAGGCCATGTATCTGTTCATGCACAGTGATTCTTTCTGTACAGAAACTGTTTAGCTCAAAAGTTGCTCCAAAGAAGAGAGAGGGCCCCTCAGAGAGTGCACAGTAAATGGCACACACACTGCTTGGTTACTTGAAATTACTCAAAGGAACATAAACAAAGGACTCCTAAGAAATTAAAGGATTTGTAGGGAAAATTTCAGAATGACTTGTCCAAAAAAATTCTGTATGTTTCTTTGTATGGGTTCGTGATGGGCAAGAGGGCATCACCATTGCATGAGACACAGGAAAGGAAGAAAGGATTTTGAAGGAAAATGTTCTTCCTAATGAGAGTGTTACAGGGTAACCCCAAATGAAATGGGGTAGCCTGACAGTGGCGCACGCAAAAATGTTAATGAAGGGTTTATTTACAAAAAAAAAAAAAAGAGAAAATTAAGAAAGGAATGACCTAGGGAGAAAGAGAGAGAAATTGGTGAATGTGCCCTACCAGTTCCGCTGAGCTGGAACCCCAATAGCACACTGAATGCGGCGAAACACCCAGGACCCCCAAAGCCCACATGTCTGGTTATATACTGAACCTGGCTGCTTAATTCATTAGAAGCCCCTTTTAAGAGGGCGGGGAGGACCCATTGTCGGGCCACCCCATTTCATTTGGGGATGCCCAGTAACATTCTCATTAGGTCCTTCCTCAGAGAAAATAAAGACTAGGACCTGAAGTAGCGGTGAACTTGGTGTCCTTGTGACCTCTGCTGCCCCTGCAGCTGCTGCTTTCACCCTGGTCTGGCGCGGAAAGCCAGGAATTTAGCCCTTGATCCGCCCTGGGTTCTTGTCCCATGAAGCTGTAGAAAGGAACCCGCAGACTTTTTAGGCAAGTAAGCAGAGAGCAGCAAACTCTGTTCAAGAAAGTAAAGAACAGTATATTTAAAGGAAGAAAGTAAGGATTCTTCCGCGTGCAGTACCGGGAGGGTAAAGAAGCTGTTATGGGCCAATGTCTAGGGGATATTTAAACCTCTTCTCTCTTCTAAAGTCTCCTCATCCTACTTCGTGACTGGCTTTCTCCTGGGGCCATGCTCCTCAGGCAGATGTGCCCATTTTCCCAGCTCTTACCTCTTACCAGTTTCTCCTTTACCTCCCCTGACCAAGGTCTTTTAAAATTTACTGTCCTCATTAGCCATCCTGGATTTTTCTGCCCTTATCGCAGAAGACTGTTGAACTCTCCTGAAGTCCCTGCAGCTGCCTCAACCCTAACTGGCCCCGGGACTCAGCGGGGCGACTTATTACTTACTGTGCTAGCAGGTGGAGCACAGGGTAGTTTCTTGGATGCTTGATGATGATGATGATGGAAGAAAATTGTTTTTCTTGAAATGTCAATGAAGTGAAATTAGAGAAAATGGCATGTCTTGGTCTCCACCCTGAGTCATTTAATCATGAAAAATGCCTGGGTTTCATTCTAATGCAAAATTACAATGATACTGAATCCATGGTATGGAATAGGAACTGAAGGTTCCTATTCTCATCATACTTTCTCTTGAACAATTTGGTAATTTTTGATGCTTTAAAATGTTCCTTCCAAGTAATTATCTTGTCTTATGGTACTTACCAAGCATGTATAGTTGGGAGAGGGTTACTAGGAAATATCCTATTCTCTGATTTTTTAAAAAATATTTATTTATTTATGCATACAAGCTGGGGTACAGAACAGAGGCATGGGGCGCTGAGAGGGTTCACCAGAGACAGAGTGGGGAGCAGAACAGGGAGATCGACGGAAATACACTGCTGAGGGGGGCAGTGGACGAGGCAGGAGAGGTCTGCTGCGCCACGTGGGAATCTCCCCGGCCAGGCGTCAAACTGGCATTGCTGCTGCCGACAGCTCCACAGCACAGCGCTTAACCGCTGCGCCACTGGGGAGGCCCTCTATTCTCTGATTTTTAACTTGACCTTTTTCTTGATAAGCACTTTTGCCATTGAGGATTGGCATTTTAATGCCACCTAGGCAAGTTATTTTGGACTGTGCCTCACTACTGAATTTTTCATATGAAAGATTTCAATGTGAAAAGTCATCATTTCATTTTCAAATTAACATTCTTGCTAATTTAACAGATTCTGTTTAACTTTTAGAAAGGCACGGAGCATATGTGTATATTACACGACAGATGACAAGTGATTCCAGAAAATTTAATGTTGTTCTAGATTCTAGATCTCTGCCTTCTCTAACTTTCCATCACTTAACGAAGTATCATACTGATCTTCCTGCAGAGGCTTATTATTCTTTACTCATGTTGGGATTTGTACTGACTGACTTATTATGGATATTTTGCGGGAGCATTTGTCTGTGGTAGGAAGAGTGAATTATCCAACAAGTGTTCTCATCAATTTTTCATAGAAGATTTTTTCTCATTTCATCATCTTTAGAGAAGCCAAGGTTTATATATTCCCAAAACAGATCTTTAAGTTAGTGGAATAATTACAGTTACACTTGTCTTTTATGTCTAAAAAATAATTGACATTTTTGATTATTATACTTATAGAATGTCCTACTTCACACTGCCTAATTAGGATGCTCAGCTTTCGGTCTATGTTTTATTTTTTGTTCATTTTATTTTGAAAGAAGGAGATCAACAGGGCCCCAGAAGCCACTTCTCTGAGATTATTAGAAAATAAAGAATTTAGAGTGAACAGTTCTAGAAAAATTTATACAGATCCCTTTCAAAAATTATAGACTGTAGGCTTGTAGGAAAAAGATATCTAGGCAGCAAAAGTAGGCAGGTTAGTTTCTCAGTAAGAATAAATGTTTGAATGCCCCTTAAATTTATGATTTTAGGGTAATTTTGTACCACAGCAGTAATAATATCACCATATATTTTTCCACATGGTAATTCTACTCCAGTTTAGCTCAACAAGATTTACAGATGTTTTCTGATTTCTGCAGCATCTAGAGAGGCTATTGCATCCCTCGGCCGTAAATATTTAATGACTTCTGTCTAGGAGCAAGACACTGTGGCATTATGTAGGAGACACGTTTAGATGAAAGCCTAGTTAATATTTGATTAAGAGAATTAAACATGACCCGTACAATGCTTATTTATGACATTGTTCAAATATCCACTATACACTTGCAAATCCTAAATAAGTGAAACCCCAAATAAATTTGCTATCGGTTCATCACTCTACTCAATGCTATGGTCCTTCTTGCTTCACAGCACCTTTGTGAATCATAGCAGCTGAACATTTGCTGTTGGCAGATTGACTGGGTGTAAGTATAAAAAAAAAACCCAGCCTATCCCAAACTCCCACTACCCTACATAATTAATTGCATTATAGGGCGCTTCTTAACCATTTTTCTTGTCAAGAACTCTGGCGATACCAAATGAAATGAATAAACTCTGATCAAAAGTCCATGCTTATACCTGTATCAATTTGACTTGCACTGTAAGTGCATGAGCACAAAAGAGCTAAACAGTAGAACTCAGACAGGAAGCAGACAATTTTAACCATAGCAGCTGTTGCTGAAGGGTAACAGGTGGGTTGGTCTTTACATACAAGACAGGAAGTATCGAGAGAGAAGGAAAAGCTCAAACTTGTGTTGAGAGCAAACTGTGTCAGGCACCATGCCAGCTGCTTACAGAAGCCACTCTTGGGTCTCACCGCAGTGCTCAGCTGTGGGCATTTCCAGGTCAAAAGAAGTCTCAGAGGTAGCCAAGCAACTTGTGCAAACCTCACAACTCGCACTAGGTCTTGGGGTGAAAGCGAGCCAGCTTGGAAGCCCAGGCTTTCTCCCCTCTGCTCAGCTCTGCTCACCCTACTGCTATGGCAAGGAGATATCTAATGGCCAGCGACCTGTGAGTCAGGCTCTCTCGATTTGGAGACTATGACTCAGGTCACCTCAAGAAAAGAATGTACTGTTGTTTCTTTCAAAATGAAGAAATAGTGATCTCGGCCTCATGGCCAATGCTCCAGGCACCGGAAGAAGCAGACCCACCAGGCCTCACGAGGAGGGAAATAATCCCAGAGTCAGGCTCACAGAGACTGGGGTAGGAGTCACTGCGAGGCCAAGACATTCCTGGGTGCTCAGGGAGGAGAGTTCCTGGGTCTTCTGGGAGACCAGGCACCTAATGCGATCCATTCACTCTGAAGGCCTGCTGCCCCGGCCCCCATCTCTCACTCACCGCCCGCATGTCCACTGATTCTGCTTCTTCCCAACATTAACTTCCTCATGACTCCTCTGCATCCTGCTCTAATTCATGGTTTCTTCCTGCTGCATATTCTCACAACTTACATTGGAAACTGCCCAGTTCTCTAGGGTTTTCATGAGAGTTATTTGTTGAAGCCAACTGACTCTTGTTCAGAAGGTCTTTTGTCAGGCAGTCTCAGGGGTCATGAAGCTCCCTGCAGCTTGACTGCCATTGAATTAGGGATCCAACCGGGTCCAGTCATGTCAGAGCTATGGGTACCCCTCATTCCTTCAGGAGTGGCTGGCACTTTGCAGACGGGGTGATTGACATGTTGAAAGTGATTGACAAAAATGAAAACTTATTTCTCATCAATATCAGGTCAGCAGCTGAAGGGGGAGATCACAAAATGGCAGTGGGGCAAGATGCTAGCTGAGTAGAGTAGGGGGCAGGCAGCATTAGCAAGAGGTGAAAGAGTTTCTGACAGGAATTGAGAGTTTGGGGGGGTGCGTATACGGCCACATCACCCTCAACGCCCTGATCTGTCTGATCTCAGAAGCTAGGTAGTGTCAGGCCTGGTTAGCACTTGGGTGGGAGATGGCTTGGGGATACTGGTGCAGTAGGCTTAAACAAAAAAGACAAAAAAAGAGAAAGAAAGAAAGGAAAAAAGAGAGTGATTAGGGGATCAACTGCAGACCATGAATCATCCATAAAACATCTGCTGGGAGCAGACAGCTTCTTACAAAGGAATCACTAGCTGTGAGTTTTATGAAAATGTGTACTGAGATTTCTTTCTTTTACTTCCACTCTTGGGATAAAATATGAGAAAATGACATTCATTATATATTTCTCTCCACTAAACTTATTTTAAAAATTATTTTAACTCTATAAATAATATTCAAATATATTCTTAGTATGAAAATTTGCACAGTAATATAAAATCAAAGTCTGGGGGCCTCCCTGCTGGCGCAATGGATTAAGATGCAGCACTATGAGGCTGTCCAGAGCCACTGCAGTACGAGTTCGATACCCGGCCAAGGAGCTTCCCACAAGGAGCTTCTCCTGTCTCGCCTGCTGCTCCCCTCAGCAGTGTATTTCAGTCTATCTGCCTGTTCTGCTCCCTACTCTGTCTCTGGTGAATCCTCTTGTAACCTCTGGCCTGCACCCCAGTTCTTGTATGCATAAATAAATAAATCTTTAACAACAACAACAACAAAACATAATCTGCCTCGACTCAGTTTACAAATCCTGCTTTATCCATAGAAGGCATCCTGAGTAGCCTTGCAGACCTGTTTCTTTGCATACGGAAAGTTCCATTTTAGCGTTTGTGTCTGTGAAAGCCATATTTAATAACTAGTAATCTAGAAGCATTTAAACTAAAGTAGACAGGTGAGATTTTTCCCATCTCAGAAATACCTGCGACCAATTTCCCCTCACTGATCCTAAATGCCAACACACTCTAAATAGTCAAGCAGATAACTCAAAGGCCAAAGCATAAAGATGCAAATAGATGACATCGCCCCTCATCCAAGAGCAGAGATGATCTGTGACCTGACTCCTGCCTGTTTCGGTGTTGGGAACTTTGTACACATTTGCCTGATAGGTAGCAGCTAAATGGAACAGGTATAGTGGTCAAGGTCACAGCTATGAAAAGCACACAAGATAATAAAGGAAAGGGAAGACCTACAACAATGAAAATTTTATTTGACAGCCCTCCTTCCCACACAGTTGTTATTTCTATTCAAGCCTTATTACCTAAAACTCTTCTGAGGAAAGCTGAGTGAGGAATTCAACCCTGCATAGACTCCTAATTTAAAACTTTATGAATTTGGAAAAATTAGAAAAGGAAATCTGAATTTCAAAATTCTCTTTTCAAAAGTGCAGTTTTATTACTATCATCTATAGCAACTTGAATTACACTAATTAGGATCATTAGATTTTTTTAAAATGCTGGGCTATAAGGGCACCAATTAGCAGTATTTATAGATGAACATGTGCTTTTAACCTGTTAACACTTATTTGCTTCATCCAAAATCATTCAGTAACTGATTAAGCTTGAATTGTATACCGTATGATGGTAAGGACCCTGTTGTCTTTATAAAACTAGCATTGGGTTGGCTGGTGAAACAAAATAAAATGTAAACTGATAAATAAAAATCATTTCAGTTGGTAATCAGTGGACAAATAGAATAAAAGGAAGCAAAGGGAGGGGCAGACTGGGGCTGTGTAGGTATTTTCATGAAGGAGGCGGAGGAGTCCTCTGGCGGTATATTTAAACTGAAATGTAAATGATGGGAAAGAACCAGTCAGACTGAGACTAGAGAAACCAAACAAATCCACAGCAATTAGCAAATGATTAGGAGCAACATGGGGGGAGGGGTGTGTGATTTTGCAGAGAACAGGACAGAGGGGGGAAGGAAGCAGGGGGAGAAGAAGGAAGGCCCAGGAAAACATTAGTCAGAGAGGGGGAAGTTGTTTGTGGTTCAGGGAAGGAAAAAGTTGTCCTGAACCCTCTTAGGTGCTTGGCTGAGTCTGACAAAGATAGGCTAAGAATTGAAATGCGCAGGCAATTATTTAGTGTAAGTTTCATGTGACGCAGGGGCCTTCCTAAGGAGTCTGAAGAAACAGACCTGTGCGCTTTGACTTAGGGAAGGTGCTAGAGGAATTGGACCGAGTAAGCAGAGCAGAGCCAGAGCCCTACACTGGAGGCATTTCAGCAAAGCCTGTTAGGATTCTGCTTGGTGTCCCCTGTCTTCAGTGATAAGGTGCTTCCTTCCCTCGGGGAGAAAGGGGGGGCATCTGTTACAAGAGTGTTTTAAGACCCACTTCAAGGTGGGAGGGTAGGGGGAGGAGGTCAGCATGATCTTGTTGCTTCTGCTGTATTTTTCAAACTCCTCCCACTGGAAATATCCATTGTGCAGAGTGACTTATTTGGAGTTAGCATTTCCTGAACCCGCCACTGGTCCCCATATATCTGCATCTGGACGGCATAGGACTCACAGTGAAAGGAAAAGGTGGGCAAATCATCTTGCAGAGGCAGGACAGAAGACAGGCCATCAGGGGAGTGCAGAGACTTCAGGAGCACCCGCCCCACAGGGTCCTGCAGCGGCACCAGGGGTGGGGACCTAGCGTGAGAGCCCCCTAAAATGTTGTGGCTTCTGGCCTCACTGGCCTCCCCATAAACCAGGCTTTAAGTCTGAGCCTGAATTAATGTTGTCAGAGAGAGCAAGGCGACACTGGCCCAAACTGGGAGGGAGAAAAGCAGCTCTGCCCTACAACCTCTGGGCTGGTGCTGTCTGCCAGGCTGGGCGAGGCTCCGCTAGTCTGGCACGAGCACCTTTGATGTTCTCCTATTTGTACAGGGCAGGGGCCCAAACCTGCCCACTCTAAATAGGTTTTGCCATCCACTGCATCAAGACAAAACATATAAGACTGTTAGTGGAAAGAAACTTTAATACAATTAGTGTGAAATACAGGAACGACAGAGAATAAAGTTTTAAATCAAGCATCCAAAGTTACCCATCCCCTCGTGGGTAAAAGTTCACCCAAATAGGATTGGCCCAAAGCAAGGCCCAAAAGCCTGCCACAAGTGTAAAACACCTTTCGGCAGGGACCCATAGAAAAGGGTGAGAAACAGCCCCATGATTCTGGGAGGAAAAGAACAAAAGCAAAATCCACATGAGCAATGCCATTGTTAACCTCCCCACGGGTCTCTCACCCACACCTGCTTCAACCAGTCCAGGCCAGTGCAGCTTCTTTACGTGTCTCTCTGCTCCTTGGGCCTCTTCTGGCCTCCATCCTCTTCCTTCTTTCTCCTGTCTCCTCTCTCTAACTTCTCTCTTCTCCAGCTTCTTATCTCTCTTGCTCAGCTCCGCCGTCCCTTGGGTGGGGCAGGGAACCTGGAACCTCCCTTTTTTCTGGGGACCATCCTGTTACACATTGAAGGAAAACAATCTCATCAGATGTGACTATCAGACACAACCACCATGTGATAGTGATGAATTTAAGATAAATGCAAGACCACTTCATAATCCTGTCTGAACATGATTCTTGTCCAAACCCTGAGATACCAGTAAAATATTGAACGTCCTTGCTCTCAGCTGACATGGGATGGTGCTTTACCAATGAAACCTCAGTCTCTCTCTAGTCTACCCTTTCTTTATATAACATTTATTAAGCTATCAATCAGAAAACTACCCGGCTTCCTGGCAGCACCCAATGCAGAGTAAAGCCCTGCTTCTGAACACTTCCCCAACTCAGCAAGCACCAACCTAAATTCCGTGTCTGTTCTAATAACCTCATACTGACACTCCCCGCAGTGTGTGTTCTCTCTTTGCTGAGAGTAATGAACTCAAGGTGTACAGGGATGTTCCTGGCAGTTTTAGTCCCCAGAAAGGTAGTTAGAGATAAGAAAGCATTCCGCAGAGGGGAGAGACGCAAGGTCGGGTGGGAGGCCAGGTTAGTGTATGAGATTGAGACTGAGCATGTGGGTAGCTCAGTACTGCTGAGGATACGGGAGGGAGTGATTTATCGGCCTTATCTGAAAATAAGGGGATGGAAAAAGACATTGAGGCAAATGTGAATACAAATTAAGCAAGATTAGCAATATTAATCTCAAACTGAAAAATAACAAACAAAACGGAACAACGATTGACCCAAACAGAAGTTACTGTACAGGAAGGCTGATATTGCTGCGTGTACCGCTAATGTGGGCATGGGTAAGAGTTGTGTTTTACAGATGAGAAAACTGATAGCAGATAAGTAACTTCCCACAAATTGCATATGGGCTCCTGGGTGTCTTGTGTTAACATTAACAATAGCTTCTAGGCCCCACCCCCCACTGCCACCATAACCACATTATGTTACTAGAAGAATGAAACTGGGGATTTAATAAAGTGAACAATTTTCTCTTTACCCTTGTATTTAATTTTATCATCCATTAACCCAGCAAGTAAGGGAGCATATTTGTTAACCTGTGCTCAGTCTTGTTTTTCCAGACATACAAACTCCTGTCACACTACTCTCCAAAGCACAGAATTGTGTTGGTTTCTCTGAGAAAGATCCAGAACTTCATTCAGAACCTAGCCCTGCTACATTTCTGCAGCCCTTCACCACAGGCATGGTCTACACGCTCAGATTGTTGGGGTTCAGGTGATGAGGTTTGGTGTGTGGTATTCTTGAGGCCCTCAGAAAGATTTCAGCAGACATTCCCATTCATCAGCACACAAGTTTATTGAGGAAATGAGAACTAGGAAAGAGATGCCTGCGAAGACACAGGAGGCCAATCTTAAAAGGCAAGAGCTGCATTTTGCCGGGGCAAGTGAGTTTCTTTTATGTTCTTTGATGGCATTATTGTGGAAATTATCACCTTGGGGCCAGATTGTGTGGGTCTTCTAAAATTGATAATCCTCTCTGCCTCCACCTCTGCCTGATAATATTTTCTGACCCCATCTCAGATTCCCGGAAACTTCCACAGCCAGTGTAGTCTAAGACTCATTATCTTCCCTAACCCCAACATCTGGTGTTTGTCCATGTAAGACTTTCCACCTCTGGTGGGCAGAACTACATTCCAGTGAATAGAATTGCTCCATATTGGACTTTTCAGGTAGAATTTCCAAAAAGAGGTTTGATTTCAAAGGAAAACATGCTCCAGGACAAGGTCACAGGGAAAGGTGTCAGAAAAGACTAAGGCTTAAGCCTGTGGCCCAATTGTAATGGGGGAGAATTGAGTGTAGGATGGAGGCTTGGGAGCAAAAGAACTTACCAGAGACCAAATGGAGAAAAGAACCGACAGATTTATTGAAATACAATGCTGGAAAAAAGCAGCAGGCGAGGCAGAAGAGTTTTCTGTACAGAAAGTTACTGAGGCTTGATTTATACTCCAGGTACCACTGACAATGGACTAAATTAGCACAGAGGATCATCAGTTTAATGTCCCGGTTCCCAAGGCAGTTTCATCCACTCCCTTTATCCATTCAAGCCTCCCAAACTGCCTATTGGGCAAGGAATGGGGACTTGGTTGTTTGAATTTAGCAATTATACCAGGATGCCAGTCTCTGAGGGAGTTCTCCTCACTTTCTTTCCCTTCAAGTGTAGCGCCACCACTCCCTTCATCTGTAGGGTACAGGCATGTGCATGACAGGGATACATGCTGAGAAGTGCATCATGAAGTCATCTGCACCGAAGTCAGTGTGTAATTCACAAGCCGAGAGAAGACAGCCCGTGACACACATATTACGTTACTGGTCTTTGAGCACTGCGGTGAATGTGGTCTCATTTTGACCAAAATGCTGTCATGCAAGAAAGTGTGTTTTCTCGCCCGTCTGCACTGTCAGGTCCACAGGGCAGGAAGTGTGGCAGATTCGCCTCTGTCTTCTCCACAGTGTTTTCTAGAGCCTGTCACCAGGCAGCTTCTTGTTATTGACTTACTGACTTTGTATCTGAAATGCACTAAAGAAACACTTCAAAAACAGTGACTTTCTTTGATGGGAATTTTACTAGCTGGAAAGGTGATACAGGGCAACTTCTCAGCAGGGTTTGAATTGTGAGTGGTGGGGAGAAAGCAGCTTGATTGAGAGAGAGGTACTTTTCACTAGGAGACATGCTCTTAGTTTTGTTTTACATTTAAATGAAACATTTGGGTCTACATAAGATGTGGACCACGCATTAAGGGCAATTTCTTCAGCGTGATTTGAGTTGCTGATTAAGGAATTGAGGCCCCCTGGAGTATTTTGTTTGTGCTACTGATTGGTGAAGGGCTGTTCCCCTGTGCTGGGTGAACTCCTTTTCCCTTGGAGAAGTGAAGAACAGCGCCTTCCAGGCCCAGCCTAAGTGAACTCTCTCTCCAAAAAGCCCCACCCTCTGAGCTGAAGTCCTTGAGCTATGCAGGAAGCAAAGAAACGCCAGCTGCTCTGTGTAGTGAAGAGGTCTGAACTTTGTCCTTGACTTCTAAGGGATGTTCTCGAGTGTCATTCTCCTGGGGACAGTGGATAGCCTAAAGGGGTGACTTCGGGTGGGGGCTGGTCACTCCAGGAAGACCAACAATCTGACACAGGGCTGAGGTTTTGGGCCATCCAGGAAAAGCGACCTGCAGATGGGGCTCAACCATACGGGCACCCGAACAGTCTCTCCTGTGAAATGGAGCTTGGCCAAGCTTCCTGGCTAGCCATATTCACCGCAAAATGTCCCACATCAATGTCACACATTCCCGTGGAGAAAATATCAGAAACTCTGCATTTTGAATCCTCCTGGACTCTGCCCCATATGTCTCTTCCTTTGGCTGCTCTTCATCTGTCTCCTTTTCCTGTAACAAAGCCATAATTGAAAAGACCAGCTTTCAGTGAGTTTTGTGATTCTCTAGAGAATCCCAAGCCAGACGGTGGTTTTGGGAATCCCTGGAGCTTGCAGTTGGTGTCAGCAGGGAGAACAGTCCTGGGATTATACCTCCTCGTTTTGCAATTGGCCCTAAACTCCTCACATAAACCCTCCCAGGAAAACAAGACCCCAGGTTTTAGAAAAAAGGAACTTGTTTGCCCTTAGGGGAGGATTAAGACTGGAGATTAGAAGTGCCCCAGTTGAGAGTGTGGGTGGTGGGGACTAAGGAGGCAATGTTCTCCACCTCCTTCTGCAAGTGTGACAGAATCTGTCATGGTAGGCTTGCCGGCTGACTAGAAATACTAAGGGAATATGCTTTATGGGTTTTCAGTCACCTACGCATGAAAAGAATGAAGTGTAGAGAAAAGAACAGTGAAGACAGCAGAGCGCGCGAGGCCTAGTCTCTAGCAAACCCTGTAAATCTGTACAACCTCCCTCCCAGGCTTCAGTTTCCCTGCTGATCATTTCAA
This sequence comes from Scalopus aquaticus, assembly GCA_004024925.1. Classification (NCBI taxonomy): domain Eukaryota; kingdom Metazoa; phylum Chordata; class Mammalia; order Eulipotyphla; family Talpidae; genus Scalopus; species Scalopus aquaticus. The sequence goes on from PVIJ01009708.1 coordinate 41,745, forward strand.
AAGGTTATTAGAAGGAACAAATGCAGTAATGCTTGTAAAAATGTTTAGAAAACTATGACATGGTATTTAGAGAAATGGACAAAAGGAATATTTTCTTCTACTCCCAACACTTTTATAGATGAGACTCAGAAGGCAGAAGTGACAAATAATTGCAAATTAGTAGAACTGGGAACCCATGCCTCCTAACTTCTATGCTGATGAATTTTTTTAATAAAACTTAATCTTACAACTGCATTCCCATGTCCAATGGGCAGATTTTTGATATCCTCAACTGTTTAGAGTAAAGAGAAAAGTGTCTCCAAATACAATAGCTGTCAGAAATACTGCTTTCCAACACACCCCTCTACCCCCACACACTAACAATTAGTCTACAGTGAGTCTACTGATTTAACAGTTTATTTTCTATCAGATTAGAAAACAGAACAGGTGAGGTGGAGTATCTAGAGACTAGTACACAGAAACGCTACTTGAGAAAGTAACAGCAATGGCAGTGATTTCAGTCAGAGGCAAAACAACCCAACAGAATTTATTAGTATTACTGCAAAGGATAGGAGCTAATCTCTGTAATGATGTGTCTGAGTCATTAAAAGAGATTTAAATGATGTTCAGTCTGCCTTAAAAGAAAACAGAGAAAAGAAAGAGGAGATGTAATTATAGAAAAGATAGAAACATGGTTATCATTTTGAGTAGATGATGTAATTGTGTAGGGAAAAAAATCATTTCTCGTTTTCCCTTTCTAAGTTCTTTTGATTGGTCTAATAATTAAATTGGCAAAAGATAGATTAACAGGAGAAAAAACAAATTTAATTTTGTGTGCATGGAGGCTCCAGAAATCTAGAACCTGAGAAATGAACAAAGCAAGTGGTATATGTAGACAAAGAAACAATGAATTTGTGAAGAACGAGCAAGGCAAAACAAACAAACAAAAAAACAGCCTTTAGTGTTTCTTTACTAATTATCAAAAAATCAGAAGACTTTTTTTTACTTGGCTTTCTGGACACTGCATCCCTCTCTGGTAACAGGATGTCCTTCTACCTGCAGGTGCAGAGGGCTCCTTTCACGGAGAGATTTAGTTCCCGCTCTCAGGATGGAAAGAAGGGTTGGTGTGTTCTTAAATAGGTAGCGTCTCGAATGACTGTAATTTAGTTAACCAGAATGCCACTTGGGCATGTTTTGGGGCAACCTGTTTCTAATTGCAACAAGCCACCGCTGCCCAGGCCTTATCCTAGTGCTAGTGAGAGCCTTAGCCCTGCTCCAGCTCTTTCCCCACAGTTCTCATCCCCTTCTAATGTTGTAAGAGGGTGGTCCCCAGGAAAAAGGGAGTGTGCAGGTTTCCTGCTGCACCCAATGGAGGGTGGTGCTGAGCAGGGGAGATAAGAAGTTGGAGGATGAGAGAGAGGAGACTGGAGAAGGGAGGAAGCAGGGTGGAGGCCAGAGGAGGCCCAAGGAGCAGAGAGACATGTGAGGAAGCTGCACTGGCCGGGACTGATTGAAGCAGATGTGGGTGAGAGACCCGTGGGGAGGTTAGCAATGGCATTGCTCATCTGGATTTTGATTTTGCTCTTTTCCTCCCAGAATTGTGTGGCTGTTTCTGACCCTTTTCCATGGTTCCCCACTGGAAGGTGTTTTACACTTGTGGCAGGCTTTCGGGCCCTGCTTTGTGCCAATCCCATTCAGTTGGACTTTTACCCACAGGGTGATGGGTAACATTGGGTGCTTGATTTAAAACTATATTCTCTGTCTTTTCTAATTACAGTTTCTTTCCACTAAAGGTCTTATATGTTTTGTGTGGATGCAGCGGATGGCAGAACCTATTTAGAAAGGGTAGGTTTGGGGGTTCTGGAGTGCTCCTCTCCCTGGCCTGTTAATGTATAACATATAATATACTAGCACTATTAGTGATAATATTAATTTTGCTTTTTCTCCTCCCTTTCAAAGTAAATTCCATGAGGGCAGGAAATATTGTCTGGTTTGTTTCCTGACGTATGCCTACAACACTGCATATTAGATGCTCAATATTTACTAAGTAAATGAATGAGATTAATCAGATGAATGCGAAAAGGCTGGAGAACTACTTTCTAGGCGTACAAAAGGAATCATAACGAAGGGAATTCGACATTTTACTACATCCAAATTTAAACATTATCATCTGGAACAGAATACAAAGATAAGGTACTACATTTACACATATTTAAAAAAACCCAGCTCTCTCTAAGTAAGACCTTTTTAAATATAGAGTAAGTGAATGCTCATAATAAAAATTCAAGACTTGAGTCACTTTTCCTGGAAAAAAAGATTTGAAGATTATTTGCACTTTTGTTGAAGGCTATATGCACGGATTTATATTTTTTCCATGTACTGATATAAATTAGGATTTAGTTATGAGACTTTCACAAATCTTAATTTTCAATCCATGGTTATTTTTCAAAATGCCTATTAGTTACTTGATCCAATTTTTTATTTTAAGCAAGTGAAACCTAAAAAGTTAGGATAGACATTTTGAGCCATTACTGGAATTTAGAATAAGAGTTTTTAAATGCATATGAAATTATCTTAAGGATATTAAATTCAATGCCTGTGCTATAAATCATCTTCTAAGGAACTGAGAAAAAAGCTTTTAGGTTATTAAGGCCAATTTTTGACAATGCTTTATAATCAGAAAAGGTCTGGATTGCAGCTGCGAACAGACGAAACGGCCGCCGTGGCCTGTGCCGTTGGCCGCAGCAGGCTCCTCAGAGCCCGCCTGGTCCCCCGCTCCTCCTCAGTTGCAGAGGAGAAAACCAAGACTTGAGAGTTCAGCAGGTTCCAGGCCAAGCAGTTAAAATTATTATTTTGATTATAATGAAAGCTCCTGAGAGTAAATCTGTATTTCAACCACTTATTGTTAATGTTTACATTAAAAATATATGAAGTTTTGTGGAAGAAATGGCAAAAACTTTTTAAGACCTGCAAAATATTTTTTTAAATATGAATATTTAAATATTTTTAAAATATTCATTTTTTAGGACTTTTTATTGAGAAATGTAATGCAAATATAAGAAAATGCATAAAACAAATATACAACTTAAGTTGTTATAGCATGAAGATCTGTCAAAATATCATTAGGTCAAGAAAGGCTATCGCCAGCATATGAGCGCCAGCATATGAGACTGTGCTGGAGCACCTGTGTGCTCCTTTTAAGTGACGACTGCTGGGCTTCCCTGGTGGCGCAGGGGTTAAGTCTTAGCACTATAAAGCTACCAGGAGCTGACCTACATGGTGCAGCAGAGCTCTCCCGTCTCGCCCGCTGCTCCCCTCAGCAGTGTATTTCAGTAGATCTCCTGTTCTGCTCCTCACTCTGTCTCTGGTGAATCCTCTCACGCCCTCCCCCCACACCTCTGGCCTACACCCCAGCTCTTACCTGCATAAATAAATAAATCTTAAAAAAAAAAGAAATTCATGTGTTTTTCTCCTGTTAATCTTTGTTGTTCTAATTTTGAAATCTCTAAGAGAGTCAGAGAAATGTTTCCTTCCTTTAAAATATTAAAAGGAATTCTAATTGTAGTTTTTGAAAAGCATTTTTGTGCAAAACTGTTTGAATTGGTGCATTTTTATCTCATGAAGTTTACTAGCTCCTGCGGGCAATTCCTACCTCATTACTGTGCAGTAATTGATGTTCAGATCAATGAAGGAAAGTCAATAAAAAATACTAAAAATAAGGAAAATTGTTCAATGTTACCATATAAAGTATCATCTATATCACACATATGTAGATAAATAGATGGACTGATAGATATAACACATAAATTATATTTTAAAATATTTTTAAAGTTTTGCTGTTTAAGGGTTTGGCTGTAATAATTCAAAATTTTACACCTGTGGCATGAACTCTTCATTTACTCATCGTACATGTGCTGTATTGAGAATAATTATTTCTATTGTTAATATAAAAAGCAGTGTTCGCTTTAAAAATTTTAATACTGTCAAATTGTACGATGTGTGCTTTTCTTTAATAGCAATTCACATTATCCAAATTTTATTGTATTAGGACATTTTAAATCATGTGTGTATTTTGAAATGCTCTATATTAAATAAGTTTCTTTTACTATCTATAGACTAAGTAGTATATCAGGTAGATGCAGATGACTATATGAAACTAAGAGTGATTCTTAAAGTTGGTTGTTTTCCCTTATTCTATGCTTCCCCCGCCCCAAAAGCCTTATATATCTAAATTTCCCTCAGTAATAATGTACACGGGCTAGCACTCTACTGTGCTTTACATACATTTTCTCATTTAATCCTAACCACAGTCCTACCAATTAGGATCTCTCTTTTTTTTTTAAAGATTTAATTTATTTATGCATACAAGCTGGGGTGCAGGTCAGAGGTGTGGGGTGGTGAGAGGGTTCACCAGAGACTGAGTGGGGAGCAGAACAGGCAGATCGACGGAAATACACTGCTGAGGGGAGCAGCGGGTAAGGCAGGAGAGGTCTCTCACGCCATGTGGGAATCTCCCCTGTTGGGCGTCAAACTCACGTTGCCACTGCCAACAGCTCCACAGCGCAATGCTTTAACCGCTGCGCCACCAGGGAGGCCCCCAATTAGGATCTCTTTTTAACTCCTTTTACTGAATAAGAAAAGAGAAACTTAGAAACTACAACAAGCCAGTGGCTTGCAAGGTTTCAAACCCAGGCCTGTCAGAAGCCCAAACCCCCATGAAGTTGCTATGATAGAGTAGCTATAAATAACCCCGGGAAGGTAGGAGAGATGTTTAAATTCTCCTGGGTCAACATCTTACTTCTACATTTATTCCTTCCAACCCCATCCTCCCAACTTGGTTTATAAGGAACATTTCTTCAGGCAAAGAACACTATTTTGAAAGTCAAGAAGAATGAGAAGACAGCTCATGTTTTCCTTTGAGTTAGTAGACATTTTCCGAACGATCTTTATTAGTAATTTCAACAAATGATGTCACAGTAGCTTGGTTTGGCACGTGGCAAACACTCCTAGGTCCATCTGGCATGAGCTCTCAGAGAAAAGTCTCTGTTTCTACTCTCTGCTGTGAATCTCCTTTTGTGTGGGTGCTGTTGTCATGCAAAACGGGTATCTTCAACACTGTCGTTTTACAGATGTACTGTCTTTTCCAGCTGCTAATCTTAGAGTAGAAATAATGATCTGGAGCTTCATTTCCCCCTTCTATTAGAGCTGAACCCTGTAATTTTGCTCATCAGATTTGCAAATGAAGGTTATCTTACACTGTTTAGCTTGGTTAACCGTTATCACTGTGGGTGGTTGTGCACCTCCTGTCATGCTGAAGAGAATCTCGCCTGCCCGCCTGTGTTCTTCAAACCTCCTACTGAAGACTGTGTGGGAAAGGCACTGGAGGGATGCATGGGGTGGATAGGGGAGAAGAAGGCTGGATCCAGAGCACTTGGCTTAGAATGTCTCCACTCTCCTGGCTCTTGAACACTTAAACAGCAGCCTCTCTCTCTTTGCTTACATCATTGTTCATTTTTATTTTTTTTTTGATTTGTTATGCATACAAGCAGGGGTATAGGCCAGAGGTGTGGGGCAGTGGAGGGTTCACCAAAGACAGAGCAGGAGCAGAACAGGCAGATCCACAGAAACACACTGCTGAGGGGAGCAGCGGGCGAGGCAGGAGAGGTCTGCTATGCCATGTGGGAATCTCCCCGGCAGGTGTTGAACTTGCCTCGCCACTGCCGACAGCTCCACAGCGCAGCGCTCAACCGCTGCACCACCAGGGAGGCCCCATTGTTGTTTTGTGTACAATATTGGCTTCTCCCTTCAAGTGTAGTCCCCATAAAACTCCTACCACCTCATCACCCATGAACCATCACCATAGTCCCTTGTGCTCTTCCCTCCCGTTTTAACCCCTCCCTCTCCCTTCTCTGCTGTATGTCTCCTATTAAAAATTGCCTGCTAGTTTGCCCTTTTTTTCCTGACCCTTGTTCGGTTTCCCTATATTCCTTCTTTAGTGAAACCATCTAATACTTTTCTTTTTCCTCCTGATTTATCTCACTGAGCATAATCCCTGAACATCAAGCTCTCAACATCAGTAGCAGGTGTGGTTCTTATGGTGTTTTACAGATTACAAACACTATTATTTCATTTAATAAGCATAATCACTCTGCGTGATGGACTTTATTTAAATACTTTTTTTTAATGCTGGGAAATGGAATTCTATTAAGTGGGAAATGTTTGATTGGGAAATATTTCATTGATATCAGGTTTTCCAACAGGAAACATGGGTATTTAACCTAGTATATAGTATGATTTCACCAGGCCGGTCCTCACATCACTGTGAGACAGTGGCGGAAACAGGTGCTACAGGTCTCAGACATAAGTGTATCCCTTCCCCTGCCCCTGCCTCGCTGCTTCTCTAAGCTCACCAGCCCCTCTCCCGCTCGCTGCTACTACGTCTGCTGCAGTCACCTGGCCTCGCGCCATTTCTTGAACATCCCAGCCACTGTCTAGCCTCAAAACCTTTGTACTTGTTGGAATTTTCCTCTTCAGAGAGCTCTGCAGATATTTAATTCTCACACTTTCCTCTGGTCTCTGTTCAAATATTATCTCATCAGAGAGACGGTCCTTGGAGACCCTAAATGTAATAGCCATCCTCATCACTCCAGACTGCTCTATCACTGTGCACCACGGAGGGGTGGATGTGCCCCGAGCACAGATCACCGATAATAAAACTGACTAAACGCAGTCTGCCTTTTATTACCACCATCACTAGGAATTCTAAATTACAGTCGTTGGTGATGGAATAGTCTTCCCAGAAAAAAACAAACAAACAAACAAACAAAAAACCTTTTGTTGGTCTAATAAAAGTGATTACTTTTAAATCTATATGTAATTTTTAAATTAGCATATTTTTATTACTTATCCTTTGACCAAACAGGTGTTATGCTTGGTCATGGAATTTCACTTGGAAATTAACTCAGAGAACTCTAAGCTATATAGCTGGCCCCTGACCCAAGTGGACAGACTATGCATGTTGTTGGTAAGTGACCTTTCCATAACTCAGTTACTCAAGCCTGTTTTGGGAGCAGTTGGCAGTCTCAACCCCTGAACCATGACATGTTCCTAGGTAATCTATGGGTGTTCCTAGATCATCTATGGGTGATGACATGTTGACAGATTTAGTACTGAACATAAATATAGGAAAAAGATCCATTTTGATGGTGCCATTGACAAATTTGCAGAAATTAGAGTTTAAAACAGAAACCACTGATTTACTCATTCTTATGACAGATCAGCATTTCTTTTTTTAAAAAAAATACAATCGTGTATTTATAAAATTTTAATCCATTTAAATTTTTTTGTCTTTTAGTTTTTATATTTTGCTGACATGACTATAAAAATGAAATTCAACATAACCAAAATTTCACTGTCTTCTTTTCTGGCCATCATTAACATGTGTTTTGTGTTACTTATCTATGGCTGTTTAACAATATTACCACAAACAGGCTTATTATCTCATAGTGCCTGTGGGTCAGGAATGAAGGCAGGACTGGGCTAAAGACTCTGTTTTTGGGCCTTGGGCCTCCCTGGTGGCACAGGGTTTAAAGTCTCAGCACTATCGCACTGTGGGGCGCGGTGACAAGATGGCGCCCGAGGACAAGATGGCGCCGGAGGAAAGAGGAGCTAGGTCCGCCATTACAAGATGGCGCCCGAGGAATGAGGGGGCGGAGCTTTGAGAGCGGGTAAACAGGATAGCCAAAGCCCTTGATGTTCACGTGTACAGTGGCTTTGGAGCTCGTGCGCGCGTGATCACTAAGACCATTGGTCGAGCCCAGTTTGACCTTTACCCTGATTGGAGCAGCCCAATAGCACAGTATGAGGATTGGTGGAAACATTGTATATAAGCAGAACAATAAAGAGGTTGGAGAGACCAGACCATTTTGAAGATCACCTCCGAGTCGCGTCTTTCTTCCTGCTGGACAGGGGACCGCGCGCGACATCGCACTGTCACCAGCCAGTGTCCTGCGCTCAGTCCCCGGCCAGGGAGCTGACCCACATGGCACAGCAGACCTCTCCTACCTCGCCCACTGCTCCCCTCAGCAGTGAACTTCAGTAGATCCACCTGTTCTGCTCCCGGCTCTGTCTTTGCTGAATCCTCTCATCTCCTGAACCTCTGGTCTACACTCCAATTCTTCTACGCATAAATAAATTCAAAAAAAAATTTTTTTTAAAGACTCTCTGTTTCAAGATCTGAAGATCTCACAAGATCCCAATTGCTATGTCAGTGGTGTTTACTTTGGGGAAGGAAGGGTCCAAGGTCAGCTGGCTCTTGGAAGGATCCAGCTCCTCATCCAGCTGAGAGCCTCAATCTCTCGTGAATGCTCTACCACTTGCTAGCTGTGTAATCTGGGGCACAGTGTTTCTATAAAATGAAGGGGCTAGTCCCCACATCATAGTGCTGTTATGAGAATAACTATGGTACATAGTTAATGCTCAGTAAATGGTCAATATTACTATCAGTCTATCATATATTATAATAATTTTTTACCATGCTTTCCTGTAGTTTATTAACCTTTGCAAAAAAGGGCTGTGTCTAATATATTTTTGTACCTATCTAGAAAGAGGAAAATGGGTGGAAGATAGTAAATCTCCAGAATGCTTGATGTTGGTTTGGATAATCTGCTTTATTTTATTATCTAGTAACTTCTTGATTAAGTTAGAAGGATGACTGGTGAGAAAGCACTTGGAACTGTATTTATCTACACAGAATAATAGCATCTTACAAAAACCTATTATATGTGTATAGAAGGAAATCATCAGAATGTAACAGTACTGGAATTGTCTATTTTCCAGATTTTCTGCACTTGACTTGATAACTTATTTTTGCTCTTGAGTTATTTTATATGTATTTCCTTATTTTTATGTTATGCTATGTCATTGTATATAACTTTTGCAATTAGAAAAAGGATAGTCTTTTCAAATATCTAGTTGGATAGATAGCAGGGATTAGAGCAGAAACTGGATGAGATGCATATTAGTAAATATGGTTTCTCAATCATTTTTGTTGTTTATTGTGTCTTCCAAAAACACAGTGATGTAATAAAATTGAGTTAGAGAGCTCTCTATATTTCGATAATTTTGTAAGAAGAATAAAGTCACAATTTTTATCTAGAAAGAACATATCTGATAATCATCTGACCAAGGAACACTGTCTTTCATAAAGTAAGCAGCATGCGGCTGTTTCCATCATGCTGATGGTAAGATTATCCTATTCAGAATGAAAATTCCAGGAGCATGCATTCTAATTAATATGGAAATGAAACCCACAAAATAAATATGTATCCAAATTTTATGCAGTCCCAGGGTACAATAGAGACAGATGCAGATTGATCTAATCTGGCTGCATTAGGAACATGAGCGTGTGTTAGAGAACATCGCGTGGAAAGTTGACATTCTATCCAATTAGGAAGGGCAAAGTAAAAATAATGGAAGCAATTTCCTTTGTCCAGTTAATTCAGGCATCCAAATAACAACCAACTCTTTGACCTTCCTGGGAAGGGTCAGGATGGCTTCTCTTGGACATTCATAAATAACCAGCCTACTCTTAGGATTGCTTAATATGTAGGATTTAGGGAAATAGACTCCAGGCTGAAAATCAGCCAAGAAAGAATCTGCAAGAATTTCTCTAATGTATTTTTATTGCTTCTATTTATCAATTTTTAATTTGGAGAAACAGAAGGATTGATAAGAGAACCAGATCAAACTGAATATGGGATCTATTAAATAAAATTAAGAAGTCACTTTCTGCTTCTTGCTAATTTGTGTTGCAGCTGCTAAAGAAAGGATATTTTTAAAAAATTTGCCCTTCTGGGTGCTGCTTCAAGGTTCCACTTGGAATGGTTGAGGAACATTCCTTGGTATTTGTAGAGAAAGCAGTTTCTTAATTAAACGGGCACTTGCAGGATTAAGTTAAAGGACCTTTTTGATCTGCTCTAGGCTATAATTTCCAGCTACTGTTACTCGTACAGCTGCGGACACGATGCTATTTCATCCAACAGCCTATGCTGCAAGTCTATGGAAGTTAAATTAAATCTCTTTTCTTGCCCAGTAAAGTCCAAGTTGCCATGGTAAAAGCTGATTAAAAATACTAAGTTAATAAGAGAGATTTTAAAGTTGTTTCCCCTTGATTCCTACATCTTTTTTTTTTTTGCCCCCATCTTCCCATTTACAGAAGTAATGTGATGTATGCATGAGTTTTAAAAATTTAAACAAAGCAGAAAGGTATATGTGAGAAGAAAAACATCCATTCCTCTCCTCCTCTACATCCTTTTTTTCCCTACTGAAATGCAGTACATTGTAAAAATGACCATAGCACTGTGCAGTGCTCCTTCCAAGAGGCAGGGTTCCTTTGAATCTGGGGTAACCTTGACACTTACTTTAATTAATAGAATACCAGGGGAGTAGAAATGTTTGAGTTCCAAACCCAAGCTTCAAGAGGCCTTACAGGGTCTTATACTGTGCTCTTGGAACAAAGTAGTTAGCAGTTGACCATCCCTGGGAGACCCTGCTAGAAGATGAGCAACTATGGAGAGAGACAGGTCATCTAAAATAAGCCTCCACCTTGAACCCCAGCCCAGCCAAACCTCAGTCAACATGGCGAGAATTACTCAGGGGAACCCAGTGCAAATTGCCAAAAGAATGATGGGCTAAAAATTTTTATTTTAAGCTACTGGGTTTGGGGGTATTTTGTTCTGCAGCATCAAGAAGGATGTGACGAGTATATTTTTCCTCTTATTCCAAAACACTTGTGCATTTTAATTTGCTTCAGATTTAGATCAACTCTTTCTTAAAAGGCTTTTTTTTTTTTTTAATCTTAGAGCTTCTATCATTGAGTTTACGGAAGCAGTATAAAGAATTTCTATTTGTCTAAGAGGATGTTTACTGGAATATGGAAATCAAAGTATTAATAACATTAAAAATTCTCAAGAATTTTTCCTATTTGCCTGTCTTTCTTCTTCATTGTTGTTACATGACTATATGGGTAGAAATTTGACTTTGTATCCTTAACCTAATACTGAATTTGTTTTGAACTCTGGGAAATACAAACAGTCAAATTCAGATTTTCTTAAAACTTCAGAAGAGTACTGTAAGGCTGAATGTTCTTGAGAACTAATTTCTGATAGAAGGCATACAAAGTATCCAAAAACATAAAAGGGACAATGTTGCATCAAGGTATAAGAATGTATTTTTCTATGACCATATTTCTTATACATTGAAAGGTCGCCCTGGGAGGGAGTGAATGGGGCCTCTGAAAACTACTGGCAGGAAGGCTTTGAAACTAAATTTTAACAAACTTGCCTGATAACTTGCAATTTTGCAAAACATCCGCTGGTTCCACGTATCTGTGCCATGGCTGACCTTGCATAGCTGTACTCTTACTCCAGTATATAAGACACCCTTACTTTCTACTGGGCGCGACTTTACTGGCCTCCCTCTTGAGACCCATAAACCTCGCTGGCTAACGCTCCCAATAAAGACTCCTTTGTTAGTCACATTTGGTGCCTGGACTCTTTTATTCCCTCCTAATACCTCGCGAAACTTTCATACATATATGATAGTAATTACCCTAAGGCAATGCCAGTAACTTCACGATGTCACTTCAATTGTTGAATTTGGAGAAGTTTAGTAGTATTTAACTAAAACTGACAGTTAACTTGTTTAAGGATGAGAGGGAGAAGTACCCTACTATGTGCCACGAACTGTCCTAGCTCTTTTATTTTCAAATATTACTTAATCTATTATATGTTATTAATTGCATTATTGTATTACCTTATATTTAGTATATTATTAAGTGTTTGGTCCACCTTTCCTGGGAGTGGTTTCTCCACTGCTTCCTTCTGTTAATGATAACAGGATCTGACCTTCTTCCTGGCATGAGTCACGTTGTTTATCTCTGCTTCCCACTATGTTACCCCCAGGCTCCCGCCGTTATTACTATGGATACTTCCTTCCATCTTCTGTCTTAGCTCAGATTCTTAGACCCTGAAACCTGCCTTGATTCATCACTCTTGAAAACTTCTAGCATTGCACTTGTATCTGATAATATTCAATGTCAGCTTTTTCTTGAGTAAGTAACTAGGAAGTCTAAATTTCCCTGACTTGAATCTCAGTATATCAAAGTGAGACAGGACTTCAAAGTCAGCTATATCAATGGTTTCAACCTGTGGCATTCAGACCAACAAAAACTCTGGAGTTATTTTATGTCTTTGACCCCAGATTTACTTACAGGGTTTTATCTTTCCTAAAGCAATAAAGTTGACAGCATTGGCATGTAGTACCCTTAGCTTTTTGAAATTAAGATGATTACATTGGTCAACATTGAGATCATTACTGACTTAGAAAGGCCCTAATCTGGAGTTTCTTGGTGTGCTGAACATGACTATAACCCTGAAATTTTTTTCTTAGCTCTCGTTTTGAAGATATTTCATATAATTCATTTTATATGTCTCACCATGTAAATTTATCCAGTAGGACTGCAACAACATCTTCAATCAGCCTAGAATGATCTCATATTGCATCACATTGCATAATACCATCATGCACACATCACCCAGAGTTGATTGCATCATTTTCCGATGCAATACAATACTACTGCTGAAGTAAGCTGATGTCAGCAGTGCACTATAGAAAGCCCTGTCGGAAAGGTTGAGCACGGAAAGTATTTCAGACTTTGTGCGAGACAGTTGAAGCTACTGTTCCATAGAACTGTTATCATTTTATCCATTTAGGCACAATACAGAATGGTAATGCCTCGAAAGTGTGTTAATAGTGTGGACAATTTCTGCTCTATTTGTGGGGAAGTGACATTTGCTAACCAGAAGAAAAGTATCACTTTTCAAGTGAAGAAGGTTTATCATCTTTGCTTCAGATGCAAGGTTGGTGACTAAGACAAGGCTTGGGCCCCGCCTATATGCTGTGCTACATGTACAACACAGCTTTCACAGTGGTTAAATGGCAAAAGACCATCAATGCCATTTACAATCCCCATGGTGTGGAGAGAGCCAAGCAACCACATAAAAGACTGTTACTTCTGCTTGGTTCCTCCTCTTTCCAGCAGAATAATGAAGCAAAAGAAGGCGAGAATAGTCTACCCAAACATTCCATCTGCATTGAGACCAGTTCGACATGGTGAGGGACTTCCTATTCCAGAACCTCCAGCAGAATCTTCTCTTGATTCATCTGATGAGGACAAGGGTGAGCCGACCTGTTCTTCTCCTGTTTCATCAGCATGCAGTGATCCAGATTTTCACTGTGGTGCATCATCAACCCCAAACAGACTAACACAAGAAGAACTAAATGACCTGGTTCGTAATTTGGACTTATCCAAGAATAAAGCAGAATTGCTTGGATCAAGACTCCAACAATGGAATCTTCTAGAAGATGTCAGAATTACTTTAGATCAAAAGTGCCACCAGCAGTTGGAGCCTTTCTTCAGAAAGGAAAGTACTCTGGTATTCTGTTCCGATATTGAGGGCCTCATGAATGCCTTAGAAATCACTCCTGACCCACAAGAATGGAGACTATTTCTAGACTCTTCGAAACTGAGACTTAAGGCTATGCCTTTGCACAATGGAAGCCGTCTTCCACCAATTCTATTCCTGAACAGCTGTACAAGAGACAAGTGAAGAAATCTAAGAAGTAGTCTATGATTTGATTTTTTACAGGTATTAACCATAGACCTATTATTATTGACATGCATTTCGTGATGTAAACATCAATTTATTGCAGATTACAAAAAAACTAGAGTCAAAATTAGAATTTGACTGTCATATTCGTGTTGAGCACATACAAATTGATAGGAAATGACTAATTTTATTTCAGTAACATGACTTTTGTAAAAATTTGTTGACCATTGTTATCATTCTCTAAAAACCTCAGAACCACAATCCACACCACACTCTAATTTTACAAATCTTACAAATGAACCTCTAATTTTACATCCTGCATGTAACCTTTGGATTATTACAACTCCCAAAATACCTAATCCTCAAAATTATGTAGCCTCTCCATAGATGCTTATGTGCAGGGGGAATAAATGTTCCCCTCTTGGTTCAGGCTGAATTATGAGGAAAGAACTTCTCCCTCTAAAGAAAATGTTAAGTTTTAATAAAACATATTGCCAGAATATAATAAATAAATATTTTCAGAGGACATATAATTTTTTTTAATTACCCCACCTTTTCCAGATAATTTTATCTTGCCCACTGTTCCTGCTATGGGTAAGTGAGAAGTCTTAGATTCCAAAAGATCATGGCTTAAAACGAGGGAAGGGTCCACTTACAGACTTTCCAGAAGGCTATAGCATAACTCTAAAAGAGTGTCAGTACCCAGATGAATTGGTAGAGATGTGGTAGATATATACAATGGAATACTACTTGGCCATAAAAAATGAAATATTGCCATTTGCAACAAAATGGATAGATCTTGAGATTATGATAAGTAAAATAAGTCAAAAAGAGAAAGACAAATACTGTATCATTTCACTCATCTGTGAATTATGAAGGGGAAAAAAGCAAATGAGAAAAATCAACCCTTAGATTCAGACAACAGAATAGGAATTACTGGAGGGGTATACAAGGGGTAGAAGGGACCTATTCTTTGGTGGTGGGTGATGACTGGGCATTTGGTGGTAAGTGTGGTATGTATAGAGCTGCTGAGGTGAGAAATGATATACCTGAAACCTGCACAATGTTGCAAACTCATGTTACCTCAGTTTTAAGAAGAAAAGAAATTTCAGTTGTTTTTTAAAAAAATGAATGCCAGAGTAAAATTCATTCTTCAGAGATTTGGAATTAGAATTCTGAGAGATGGAGTCAGTTTGAAGAGACTGGCAGGAAAAGAACAATGAAGCTGGTGGCCATTTTGAGGCACAAACCCATAGACAAAAACAATGAAAATGGGATAAGGAGAGCCCAGAGTGTGTGGGAGAATGCATGTGGGGGAAAAAGATGAGGGCTTTCATAGCTATAGAGGCAGAAAGAGAAAGAGAGAGAATCTCTGAAGAGAGCTCCCTAGATTCAGCTTTCTTAGTTCCCAGTTCCTGTCATAGAAGGCCTAATTTCCCTAGGATTCCAGGAGCCCTTTGAGTCTTAAATACTTAGAATGATTTGCATTTGTTAATTTCCTTTGGTTTTGCTTTGTGAATCAGCAGCCATTGCTGAGGGAATAAATTCAGATCTCGTGAATAAATACCTCAGAGCCTTTACAGCTTGAGACACGATAGTTATCCAAAACTGCGAGGGCTGCCTCATCAGGAAAGTGAATGATGAGAGCACTTAAACTGTAACCAGCACTGCCCCAACACTCTCCAGTGCTGCTGATGGGCCTGGGTAGGCAATTAAATTCAACTGTTGTACATCTCAGGACACAGAAGACTGTGTGATATACAACAGAGACCACATGTTAATCCCAGTCATTTCTAAATTTCATTTCTGTTCAGAAGGAAGCTCTCTCTAAATACTTGAGAATACGAAAAAGGTTCTATATAATCATTCGGGCATTCTCCACATCTATAAAAAATTTGATTTTGAGATTTCTGTTCCACAAAGCACTTGATTTGAAACATCTAGTTCGAAGGCAATTTAGGAGAAAAAATAAAAAAGGGAGTCGGGCAAATTGGTGGTGGAGTGAAGATGCCAGGTTTGCTTTCTGCATTTGGTTACAACTAAAGAGCAGTAGAACAAAGTTAATAACCCCTGAAAGACAAACAGATGATTGCAGCATACGACAGCATCAGTGGTCTAGCAGAGAGGGGTAACATTAATGGAATGGTGTTTGCCGCAGCACCAGCGCTGTACAAGTCATAGAGGGAGGAGTGGATGCCATAGGGACCCCTGATAGCTCTTCACTCAGGGGCACAAGCTCACCTTGAGGACCTTGGAGGTCTGGCACTACACTGGATAAAGGGGTGTGAAGATTTGGTGTCCAGGAAAAAAAAATGAATCTAGTTCAAAAAATGAAATAAAGGAAAAAAGAAATAACTTGGTATTGGAGGTTTTGACTAGAGCAAACAGACAACAGGAAATAAAGGGAATCCAAATTGGAAAAGAAGTGAAACTATCACTATCTGCAAATCATATGGTATTATATTTAGAAAACCTAAAGGCTCCACCAAAAATCTATTAGAAACAAAGCTGAATACAGCAAAGTGGCAGGTTTCAAATCAACACATAAAATTTGTAGCACTTTCATATATCATTTATGAAAGAGAAGAAAAAGAAACCAAAGGGCATCCCCATTCACAATCACTTCAAAAAGAGTCAAATACCTTGGAAGTAACAAAACCTGAAGGTGAAGGACCTATACAACAACAACAAAAATAAGACATTAGATACCGAACATCAAATGCCATCACGGTCCTGTCCACAAAGATGTGTGACAGTAGATTAAATGTAATAATCTATTAGTAGGTACTAGTAACAGAAAAGTTAATTTGAACTAGAGTTTTTCAGGTTACATAAGAATTATTTAGATAACTTGATTTCCTTTTTCAAAGATTCTGACTCAATAGATTCAAATGTAAAAAAAGAAAGAAAGAAAAAGAAAAAAGGGCACTGTGATATTGAAATATTTTTAAAACCACAAATGTCATTTAAAAATTATATATTTTTTAGTTTTCTTAATGGCAAGACATATTAACAATAAATAATAAGCTTCAATTTTGGTGACAGAAAGAGTAGTAGCAAAGTCCCAGTGTAAATAAAGAAGAAAAGAGAAAACAAGAATGCAACTGAGAAAAATGTGTAAGTTGGATACAAGACTAGAAAGGAAAACAGATTATTAGTAACAGCCAAGATTACTCAAGCATAGAAGGGTTCTTACTAAGTCACCTGTATGAAAAGAGGTAACAGACAAAAACAAGGGATGAACAACATATGCCATGATTATAAGTCTTGGGGGCATGACATTGTAGTTAAATTCTGCTTTTTGCAAAAAAAAAAATTAGAAAAAGATATTTGGAGAAATAAGAAATTCTGTTTCTGTATTGAGTTGTTGATAAAATAGAAACAAGTATATGAGAAATATCTCTAAACCACTACATCTATAACACACACAGTTGTTAAGAATATTAGTTAATGGCTTTAAAGAAATTCTGATCATTACAGTGAGGGAAAACGTTGAATGTGATATTTCAGAAAAGCTGTCAAGTAAGTACATTTCTTTAAAATATTAGTGGGAGGGCCTCCCTGGTGGCAAAACGGATTAAGTCGCAGTCTATGGAGCTATCCAGAGCCACAGCAGCACGAGTATAGTCCCCGGCCAGGGAGCGAAGCAGACCACATGGCAGGCCACATGGCGAAGCAGACCTCTCCTGTCTGGCCCACTGCTCCCCTCAGCAGTGTATTTCAGTCAATCTGCCTGTTCTGCTCCCCACTCTGTCTCTGGTGAATCCTCTCACCACCCCCACACCTCTGGCCTACACCCCAACTCTTGCATGAATAAATAAATAAATCTTGAAAATAAAATAAAATATTAGTAGGACACATAAGAAATATGTTTTCTTCTTCTGATTTTCTTCTCTTTTTCCTAAGAAAGGCCTCCCTGGTGGGAACTATGCCAAGTGACATAGGCACAGAAGCCTTTTTGAAGACTGCTTAAAATATTTGTCAGATAATTCCAATATCTCTGTCATCTTGGTGTCAGTATCTATTGAAGATCTGAGATTGTCTTTGTCTTGCTCTGATGAGTGATTTTTAAATTGAATCCTGGGCATTTGCAGTATTATGAGACCCTGAACCTTATTGAACCCTTCATTTTTCCTGACTTCCTTTGGCTTGGCAGGGGATGAGGAGGAGACCACCCCACGAATGGATGGGACTCCATGCTTCTTACTTGGGCTTTGCTGACTCCCTCACGTGGGGGGTCCTCTTTACTGCATAGTGTAGGTGGGAATCTCACTTCTTACTAGGCTTCCAAGATACTCCCTTGACTGGCAGCAGAGGGGAGCCTTATTACTGCCCCTCACTCTGAATCGGGGTTCTGGAGCAGGGACGAAATCCGAGGACCCCAGGCAGCTCTTTCTCGGTTTTTGTCTTCCTCGAGAAAAGAATTCAATATCAAGACCAAAGACAGAGAGAAGCAAGAGATTTGTTGATAAGTAGGAACAAGAACAGGAAAGCTTTCTGAACAGAGAGGAGTCCCGAGTGAGTAGCCTCTGAGGTGGCGAGAAGTAGGTGCTTATGTGGGTATAGTGGGCAAGGATTGTTGGTTGTCTCCACGTGTGTCTCTTAGTGATTGCCTGGGCCCTCAGGGTCTCCTCAGCTACCGAGGTTCAATGAGTTTTCAGGGTTCTCCTAGGCTACCAAGGCCCATTAGGTTTGCCCATGTTAACTGGCCTACCTTTCTGAAACTAGCTTTGGGACACTGCTCTAGCACTGTGTTTTTGTATTGGTGTTCTGAACGCCAGTCACACTGTTAAATGGACCTTGGGTACCTGGGCTTGAGGCCAGTGTGTGGGGAGAAGTGTGCCCTCCTGGTTCCAAACAAGTGTTTCTCAATCAGGCTGATACATGGACTTAGGGCCTCGAGACCCTATTCCTAACTGATGCCTGATAGCCATTTCCTAACTTCATCCTTCAATATGGCCTCCACTGACAGTGTGGTGAGGACTTGGGGGGCCTCACTGCTGCTGCTGGGCAGTCTCTATTATGCCCCCTCACCAGCCCCTGAGCTGGGCATCGGGCTCTCAGCTGATCTCTGCTGACTCCACTGGTGGGTCGCACTACCTCATGTGGTGAAAGTCTTGACCGTCTATTTGACTTTTCCTGACAGGAGCTTTGGGCTTCCTGGTAAAGCATCACAAGGTGGAAGGCCAGGCTTCTCTCTTGGCTTCGCTGGCCTGGGCAGGAGTGGGGTCACACGTTTGCTCTAGAGTCTGACTGGAGTAGAGTGGTGATTGTCTAGAAGATTTCTGTCTCACGAGGCTGCTGCTTTGGCTAGGAAGAGCAGGCTTTTGTTGGGGCTTTTTTTGGTCTGCATTCATTGACATTTAGGGGTTGCCAAGTTCTTCAACTCCAAGTGTGGGGCAGATGAAGCAAAAAGAAGTTCCAGGAAACTCACCACCATATATTGCTTGGATTCAGATTCAGAGGAGTCTTCTGCATTTCTCATCCCACCTTTAGAGTCTTCCTGTGTTTGCTTTATACCGTGCAGGGTTTCAGCGGCACTTTGCAGCATAAATGGCAATGGTATGGACGATTACACAATCATTTAGGTATAGGTATCAGCAGATCTGCCTTTCAGATACCTCAAAGGGCTATTGTGAGAATTAAATTAGTTAATTGGACCTTTGGAACACGATCTGGAACATAGAAAGCCTTATAGACCTATTAGCTCTTATTAAATCAACAGTATAATGTGGTTGTTAAAAAAAAAAAAAAAAACCACAAACGATTCTGGAGTCAGACTGCCAGGGTTTAAATCCCACCTCTTACTGTTAGTAAATGTATTAATCTTTGGGAAGTGACAATCTCTGTACCTAAATTTTCCCATGCCAACAATAACAGCTTCTTTTTCACAGGATTATTATGACAATTAAAAAAGCGAATATTTCTAAAGCCCTTGAAAGATTGCCCGACACACTGTAGGAGCTGTTTAAATGTTAGATATTATTCTTTTCAAAGCAAAAATACTTCATTTTCTCCTGAAAACAACTTATGAAGCAAATAATAAAGGATCACTATCTTCATGTTTACAGAACAGAAGTTCTGAGACATGCAGTGACCCGACAGGCTCACAGAGGCTGCAAGTGGTAGAACCAACCTCAATTTCAGTCACAGGCCTTCTGATGTCAAGTCCAGATCTGATGCCATCACATATGCCTTAAGTGAGGCTGGCTGGGAGTGCAGGATGGAAAATAGTGTTTGTGCTTGAAGGGGAAGCAGGTACAGAAACCACACCTGTCTTTCAGGACAGACTGAAACACGGTGGGGTGACCGTGTGGTTGTTGAGCTAAAGCCATGTCAAGAAATTGGTGTTGGAAAAAGCACCATAATTATTTCTGAGAGACTTCTGCTCAGACATGTTCCTCTCCAGTTCACAGGGTTTCCATAATATGGAAAGGGTTCCATAAGAGCTTGCCACTCCCAGAGCAGTTAATGCTTTTCAGAGTGAGTGTTCTTCGAAGAAAACAAAAGCTCTTTCTTTGTTCAGTTCAGAATGTTCCAGAAGGAGTTTGAATCTCTTAAGAGATCTCCACTGTCCCCTGCCCAACCTGCTGCCTGTATAGATTTGAGTCACTCTGAATCAACCGGCATGGTTGGTATCAGGTGTCACCGGCCTTTCTGGAGACTCCACTCCGCACCAAACTTGGGTCTTATGTTTTACTCGATGTGTTTCCTTTGTCTAAATCCTATGGAACTCTTCAGATGTTTGCTCTTAAGGGCAGCAGTTGCACCCTAGAGGTTTGTGGTGTGGCCACACAGTAATGCAGATCATGGGACTGTGTGGTGAGCCAATCAACACTTGTAAACTCTGAAAGAAAATACAACCATGCAGAGCTACCCTTATGTGGGTTAAATGGGGCCCCCAGGCAATTTTTTTTTTTTACAAGGCATTCTCTAAACACCTTGATTGAAAAAATGTGTAGTCCCTGGAAAAGTATAGTTATTTATCAATGAAGATTTGGAATAATAGGCAGGAAGAGTTGGAAAGGATACTCTAGCTCTTTTTTCCCTTTTAAATTGTATTTGTTTATTCATTTATTTTTTAAGAGATTTATTTATTTATGCATACAAGAACTGGGCTGTAGGACAGAGGTATGGGAGGGTGAGAAGATTCACCAGAGACAGAGTGGGGAGCAGAATAGCAGCTCCACTGAAATACACTGCTGAGGTCACATTGGTTTCCAACCTTGTATAAGATTTAGGGGTACAGGCTCACACCTCCTCAGATGTACTTAGTCCTTCACCACAGATCATTGGGCCCCCTTCCCTTTTTGCTCCCACTCTCGCAGTTCTTCCACCTCCAGTAGCCTCAATTTTGCAGTCAAATTTCTAAGGTTTGTTTTGATTTATTTTTGTCAGTTCCTTTGTTTAGTTTCACTGTATCCCACATACAAGCGAAATCATCCAGTATTTATCTTTCTCCTTCTGGTTTATTTCACTTAGCATTATACCCTGTAGTTCTGTGTTGTCACAAATGGAAAGAGTTTATTTTTTACAGCTGAGTAGTATTCCATCATATATATAGACCAAATCTTTTTTTTAATTTTTAATTTTTTTATTATTTATATCTTTTACGTTAATGTGTATTCTCTGTAGGTTACCCACCACCAATTCACCCATGAACCATCACCATAGTCCCTGTGCTCTTTTCTACCCTGTTTTGAGCCCTTCTCCTCCCCCTCCTTTGCTGAATATGTCTCTCTTACTTGGTTCCCCTATATTCCTGCTGTAAGTGAAACCACTTGATATTTTTCTCTTTCCTTCTGGCTTATTTTGCTGAGCATGATCCCTTTTAGCTCCAACCATGTTGCTGTGAATTGCATGTGTTTATCTTTTTGATTGCTGAATAGTATTCCATTGTGTATATGTACCACATCTTCTTGATCCAGTCACCTATTTTGGGGCATCTGGGTTGTTTCCATATCTTAGCTATTGTAATAAATACAGGGGTGCATATATCCTTTTGGATTAATGTTTTTGTGTCCTTTGAGTAGATTCCCAGAAGTGGTATTACTGGGTCATATGGAAGCACCATTTTTGGCAGTTTGAGGAACTGCCATACAGCTTTCCATAGTGGTTGGACCAGTTTGCATTCCCACCAACAGTGTAGGAGAGTTCCTTTTTCTCCACATCCTTTCCAGCATTTGTTCTTGCCTGTTTTTTTTTTTTTTCATGTGTGCCATTCTTACTGGTGTGAGGTGGTATCTCATTGTGGTTTTGATTTGCATTTCCCTGATTATAAGTGATGTTGAACATTTTTTCATGTACCTGTTGGCCATTTGCATTTTTCCTCTTTGGTGAAGTGTCTTTTTAGCTCTTCTGTCCATTTTTTGACTGGATTGTTGACTTTGTTTTCGTTGAATTGTGTGAGCTCTTTGTAGATTTTTGTGATCAGTCCCTTATTGGTTGTATTGTGTGCAAAAATTTTCTCCCAATCGGTAGGGTGTCTATTTGTCTTGTTTAATGTCTCTTTTCTGTACAGAAGCTTCTTAGTTTGATGTAATCCCAGCTGTTTATCTTTTCCTTCACTATCTTCGCTTTGGGGGATGTGTCTTTAAAGATTCTAGTGAGACATATGTCATGTAGTGTTTCGCCTATGTTTTCTTCCATATATTTTATGGTTTCAGGTCTCACATTCAGGTCTTTTATCCATTTTGAGTTAGTTTTTGTGCATGGTGTGAGGTAGTAGTCTAGCTTCATTTTTTTGCAAGTAGCAGTTCAGTTTTACCAGCACCATTAATTGAACAAACTGACCTTGTTCTGTTGCGTATTCTTTGCACTTTTGTCAAAGATTAGTTATCCATAGATATGTGGGTTTATTTCTGGGGTTTCTATTTGATTCCATTGGTCTCTGTGTGTTTTTGTTCTAGTACCATGCTGTTTTAATTACTGTAGCTTTGTAGTATAGTTTGAAATCAGGGCATGTAATACTTCCATTTTCTTTTTAATGAGGATAGCTTTAGCTATTTGGGGTTCCATATGAATTCCATCAATATTTTTTCTTTGAAGAATGTCATTGAAATTTTTATCAGTATAGTATTGAATCTGTAAATTGCTTTTGGTAGGATGGACATTTTGATAATGTTAATTCTTCCAATCCATGAGCAGGGGATGTCTTTCTAGACCACATCTTCTTAATCCACTGCTCTGTTGTTGGGCACTTAGGTGGTTTCCAAAACTTGGCTATTGTAAATAGTGCTGCAATGAAAGCACATATTCTGGCCAATCATGACAAATGTTCAAACCATCTTTATCCTTTTAAGTCTAGAAATATGTTCACATTCTTTATTGTCATATGTGTGTTTTTGGATAATTTCATATTTCCACCATGAAAGAAGGAAACATTGTTGGTTTTATTCACAATGTCATGATGAGACAGGAAGGATCCAGGACAGGACAGGACTCAAGGAGAAACTCTGGAGAAGTTTTGCTGTTCAATTGTACTATTCCCAAGGGCTGGGAAACAAGATGTCAAAAACCTCATGACTTTAGACCCAGACACCTGCTGCCATAAATTTCCTAGGCACATTGTTGTTTTTAATCATTTCCCCAGACTGGGCATTCCTGAATTATCTTCCCACGGCTTATCCAGTTGGCGGTTATGGGAAAAAGGGGAGTTAAAAGACTGAGACAAAAAGGGAAGTCACAGACCTTGAGACCAGACTGGTTCAATCTGGAGCTGCAGGCACAGTTTCCTTGAGGTGCTCTTGGGGGAGTCAGTGAGGAGCCCAGCCCCCCCCCCCC
>PVIJ01009709.1:0-65162 GCA_004024925.1 Scalopus aquaticus
TTAAGTCTCAACACTATGAAGCCATCTGTAGCCACTGCAGCACAAGTTTGATCCCCAGCCAGGGAGCTTCCCACATGTCCCAGCAGACCTCTCCTAACTTGCCTACTGCTCCCCTCAACAGTGTACTTTAGTTTATCTTCCTGTTCTGCTCCCTAATCTGTCTCTGGTGAATCCTCTCCCCGCCACACACACACCTCTGGTCGACACCCCAACTCTTGTATGCACAAATAAGTAAATGTTAAAAAAAAAAAAAGATTATTACATCTTACCACTTTCCTCTCCTCACATTACTTGTTTCTATGCCACAACCTCAAATAATACAAGTGGTAATAATATTAACAATGTGAAAATTACTAAACTGTAACTGTGATTTTCATGAAGAAAGTAATTTAAGGGATTTAAATTTAACCTACATTTGTCAAAGAGTATTTTCCTGAAAAAAGAATAGTTAGCCTAAATGATTGCTAGCTAACTCAGAATGTGCAGAAGGGAAGAGGCTATCTAAGTCTCTAGGATGAGAAAGGACACAGTATTTTAGAATAGGCCAAAGACTTGCGGCTGAAATAGATGGTCAGCAATGACATGCCTCAAAATCAATCTGGAAAGAAGCAAAGGTCAAATTTTGGAGGTTACTATAACCATGTCAAGGAATTTGAACATTTCCTACAGAGTTCAGTGAACAGTTTTAAACATTGCAAAAATTATGAAAAAAATATTTTTAAATTTATTTCTGATAATAATAGTATTTGAGTAATAATTTATTTCTGATAATAATGGTAAATGAGTAATAATGGTGTCTCAGTTGAGACAGGTCCAAAGGTGATGTAATGAATATTATGTGTTGAAATGATAGGGAGCAACTAGCATGGGGGGGAGGAGGGAGACAGGAGAGAGGGAGGAGAGAAGAGAGAGAGAATGATGAAGAAGAACTAAGAAGGTAGTGGAAGAAGGAAAGAAGTAGGAAAAATTGACCTATTTTGTTTTAGTGTATGAATACTAAAAAGAAAGCACTTAGTAACAATTGGATACACGTTTATAGCTGGACCTCATCAGAGAAACTTGGAATGGAAATATAAGTTATGGAGTTGACAAAGACTTATTATTTTGTGTGCCATATACTGGTTACAAAGCATTATGGTAATTGTCTCATACATAATATTATAATAGACTGCCATTTTATTTTTTATAATTGAAGATTTAACTAGTTTAAATAGATTTCCCAACATCACGTATTAAGTTAGCAGCAATGTTTCTGAAGATCTTAACTTCAGTTATCTATTACTGTGGAACAAGCTACCCTAATTAGTGGCTTAAAGCAAAATTTTGCTATTATTGTATTTCATTAATTTAGAATCAAGAACTTGGATGGGATATTTTACAGTAAAATTGTTTTTGCTTAAAATTTCAAGGGAATTAGGATGGATGAACTGAATGGCTGGGAGTTGGCTAAGTATGAATTGTTTGCTCTTCATGAGAACTTTGCAAAGGATAGCCTTGACTTCCTTACAGCATGGCTACTTCCCGGCAATTTAACTTTCCACAGGAGTTCTGGGGTCTAAAGGAAAGAATGTATCAGCTGCCAGCATATTTCATTGCTTAACCAGTCAAAAATCAGATTAAATTCAAGGGGAGGGAAAAAAGGCTTCATTCACCACATGGAGAGTATCAATGCTGTGCTCATTGTTTATCTGTCACATCTACAGATAAACATTCAGCCATAACATTATTCTATGCTGCCATCAATGTCTATTAAATCTACCTATAGCAAAGTGCCAGACATTTAACAGGTATTCAAGAAGTGTTCAATGAAATTATGATTCTAACTTAGGGATTATATTTTGTTAATCATAAAGCAAACAGCCTTTGAATCATTCTGGATGCCCTACCATTTGGATAAAGAAACTAAGCATTTAGGACGCCATCTCAGACCAGTGCTTTTGAATTCCTCTAGTAGGTGACACATGTCTGAGTTAATCAAGCTGAGACTCACAATGAAAGATCTTTCTGATTCTGCTTCAAGGTTCTAATTTTGAACATGTGCTCTTGAAAATATCCTCATTAACGAGGTACATGAGAGCACTGTGTAGAGCTATTCCTTAATGTAACTGATATCTTGTTGCCCACTGAATATTAAGAAGCTCAGTAGTAAGATGACTTCAAAGAAAAGGTCAGATATTGCCTTTAGCAAAAATAAACTTCATACACAGAATAACACTGTTCTAACTAAACCACTTTCTCTGCTATTGTGATTGACAATGTTATGATTCATTGGGATGAATAAACCAAATTGAAAATATTCCCAACTCACGCAAACACCAATAAAATATAAAATGATGAAACAGTTTTAATTAGCAATCAGAAATATCAAACAAGCAGATATTGGGCTTTAACTTTTATTTTTACCTCTTAGAAGTTTTAAGATTGTATTTTATACTGTTTAAGTTCTTTATAAATGATTTTGCAAAGAATGAATATTAACAGTGAATCAGATATATAATCTATAATGCCACTCAGTCACTTAAGGAAAAATGTTTTGAAAGTATTTAATTACAATTGATACTTGCAGAATTACAGTATGTAATTGCAAGTCAATAGAAATAGAGTATTTACTAGAAGAGATTGATAGTTTAATTATTCAATGTATTAGATCATCATGCTCAAGGTGAGAAAGTACTTGAAATACACATGATAAGAGCATAGACACTGTACTTGGAATGCTGCCTCTTTCCCTTTCTAGCCCTTACACAGGGCAAGTCATTCAACCTTTGCCTCTCAAAATTATCAATTATAAATTAAAGATATTGTCATTCATATTAAAGAGTTAATGTAAGGCTAATTAAAATTATGAAGACAAATGATACAGTATCGAGACCTAGCTATAATCTTTTAGCATTATTACGTATTACTTATCTCATAGCAACAGCTGAACCAGTAAGAAAAGTTTACCTCATTTAAGTGGTACTCTGAAAGAGTGCATGGGTAGACTATGATCAAAACTAAATGCGCGCGCACGCGCACACACACACACACACACACACACACACACACACACACACCTATTTGAAAGGACTATTTAGTATGGAAAAGCAAAGTTGAGGGGAAAAAATGAAAAATATTAGTGGCCAAGAAAGAAGAGTAAATTTCTTTGCAAGTTACAAAACAGTAAAAGGAGAATATGTAAGTATATCAAAGGAAGACTTTTCTAAGGAAATGGTTTTGATATCAGCATGAAAATATTTTCTATTTAAATTGTTCATTACTGATGTTATATAAAATGTCTTTCATATGCAAGATTCTTTAAATGCAATGATTCTTAACACCCTATTCTTAACCTCAACTTTATTCCACTTCCAATGTACCATCACTATAGAAAACCAGACATCCCAAGGATCTTGAGGGATTTTGTCTGTGTTTTTCTGACAGTGCTTCACTCATTATAATAGCTAAATTACTATTTCATAGACATATGCTATCCAAAAGACTGCTATTTTTGTTGGCTCATTGAGTCAAATTTATACAGTTTGCAAATCTTTTTATCATTTAAATCCAAATGAAGATTTCTTTTGTAAGCCCTAAAGTTGTCTTTTTCAGACAAGAATAAGCATCTAAATGAACTTTCATTTCAATGAAATTATTTTGTAATGAAATATATTAAAATTAGAACAAAACAAGTCCTTTGTATAGAATGCAGTTCCTAAGCTTCATTTCTTTGAAGGTCCTACCAGTATTATTACCTTAGTAATAATAATAATAAAATTCCCCCACCTGCCTAAGCAGATTTTCCATTTGTTTGTCCTCTGCGTTTCCATCTGGGCATCTCCAGCAGCTGTTCTCCCTTTCCTGGTCTCACTTGTCTCTCTTGAAATAATTTCTCAGCTGCAATGTTACATACTATCTTTATAGACTTCTGTTCTCAGCACAAGATGCCCTCTCGACTGTTCCCTGCTGGAGAGCAACTTGTTGGAAGGGCCACCCACTGTGGTAGTCCATGATGTACTCAAAGTTTTTGGGAAAACACACAAATGAGCCATCTAATTTTCTCTTCTTACCAAGTGTCTCCTGGACACCGAAGAGTGATATTTCTCTCTCTGTTTCTAAGATTGCCTTATGAAAAAGCTTTCCAGCTTCTGTCACTTGCTTTCTCTCCCTAGGTCACAGAATTAAGATTAGGATGTCTCAAAAGGTAAAACAAAATATTTTCTCCTATCCATAAAAAATTAAGTTAGGCACAAAAGCTTTGTTAATTCAATCTTGTTGCAAAAAACTAAACTACAAGATGATTATCACTTTAGTGGTTTATTGTTTAAGTTAAATGAGAGAAAAATTGAACAAATATAAAGATCTAATTATTATACTATTTTACAGAAAAATTATTTAAATGATTGTATGCTTTTTATTTGTATAAAATGAAGTTTAATAATTTTAATGACAATATTTATAATGCTAGAAAATAATAAAGGAAAAGAGAAATACCAGAGTAAT
Organism: Scalopus aquaticus; assembly: GCA_004024925.1. NCBI lineage: Eukaryota > Metazoa > Chordata > Mammalia > Eulipotyphla > Talpidae > Scalopus > Scalopus aquaticus. The sequence continues at coordinate 4,483 of PVIJ01009709.1, forward strand.
ATATTTATTACACCCATAATTATACTTTTAATTATAAACAGCAAGCATCATATATTAACAAAATAAAAAATATTTAATTTCATGCCTGAAATCAAAACCATATAATATCTATTATAAGTACATATCAGCTTTGTATCATTCTGTTAAATTGAAGTATTCCTAAATTGGGTTGGCTATAAATCTGATGGGATATATCAATGCAACGAAAATGTACTAGGAAATTTCTAAGTGTCATATAATCATTCCAGTTAAGTACTAGAAGTAAAATATACTATGGGATAACAAATATGGGGTACATTAACAAGGTTTAGGATACTCAAGTAAACTTCCTACCAAAAAATATAGGATAAGATCTATAGGATAATTAACAATCAAGCAGAGAGGAGGTCCAAGCAGAAAAAAAACAATGGATACCAGAGTTGGGGGCAAGAGAAAATGAAATTACTGCATAAGGGCAAAGCACAAAATCTTTCAAATTTTAGGAAAAAAAGCTTGACATTAACAACAAAAAGAAAAACAAGAGCGGGAGAGTTTCCTAACCAAGTAAATTACTACTGACAGAAAAAAAAAAATTACATCTATACACACAGCTAAACCCAAAAGCAAACATTACCAAAACCAAACAAACAAACAAACAAAAAAAGTTAAGTAATGGAGAGTAATGATTAAAGGGTGAGGCTCTTTAATTAAAACTGTCAGCCTAAGAGTAGCACCTAGTGAGCAACTAAAGCTTCTATGGAAATACTAAAACTATTGTGGCCAGAGGAACCAGGAAATAGCAGCCTCGCGGTTACTCTGAACAGCAGCAGCTACTCGAAGTTGGAGGGACACGCCAAAAGCAAAAGTCTACAGCACAGAAGCTCCCCATTCTGTGTATAACTCAGCCATTCCGGAAATACAGAGGATGATTTAAATGAAAGAAGATGAATTGCCAGTTTAATAATTTAAAAGACAACACTCTCGAAGAACATAACAGAATCTACAAAATAGCTTTCACAACAGTGGGGAGCAATAAAAATTTAGTTGATAGACCAAGGACAAATAAAACACAGCCCAGAAGAAAGAGCAATTAGTGAATATTGATCATGAAATGGTTCTGGCGTTAAAATGTACCGAAAAGCAGAACACAGCATTTGCAATCTACTTAGATGGTACCAGGAAAAGATGCTTGTTGTAGTGAAAGTAATAAAATATTTCAGCAAGGAATATCTAGAGTCTCAGAGGGTGGCAGTGTCAACATCCCCAGGTCAACTGTGTCTTCTCTAACTCCATGCCATGCTCCATTTAAATTTCACTCCAGCATTAGCACTTCCCATTTCAATTTTAACAGCCAATTCTCTTTTGCTTGTATGTTTTTGTAAAATATCACATGGATTATCACTGGAGCCAAGGAGGCAACACAACTATAGGATTTGCTGTCTGTGTGAAATGAGTATGTGCAGTGTTTTGAAATAAGTGATGCAACTGGTCTCTGATCACAATGGGTACCTATTGTTTATATAGTGATTTGTGAACTAAGGTGCTGGCAGTAAAATCTGTACTTCATGTAGTAACTCAATGTGAATATGTGGTAGCTGGGGTTATTTAACTAAATTACGGTACATGAAACCTAAATATAAGAATATATAGTGTAGGTCATTGTAGAGTAAATTGAAAAATAGAGGATACAAACAAACACTCTTCAATGAATTGACTTTAGGGTTAAGGAAAAGATATTTAATTGAGAAGGAAAAAAAGTACCTAAAATTAAACCCTGGAGAGTACCAATATTAAGGATTATATAAAAAAATAAGTCTAAAAGAAATGAAATAATTGGCCATGAAAAGTATGAGTGTGTATCAGGGAAAAGAAAAAGTGTCTCAAGGAAGATACAAAGTCAGAATTTGCAAATGAAGCTTTCTGTAGAATTTTTTAAAAATGAAGTCAGTATCTTTTATGATTACTTTCAGAGGCTGAAACTAATTTTCAGAATTGAGTGGGAAGTAATAATGTAGATGTAGCAATATAGCTCAAGATGTCAAGATGATTATAGGTTTGTTATTTTAGCATAGTCTATGGCCCCCAATACAAAGGATTGAACATCTAGAAGAAGAATATAAGCTAACTTGTAGTTATGATTTTGAGCCAGTAGGATAGCATTCATTTCAAAGGCGAGCAGTTAGGCTTTTAGAGCATAATGATAGGAAGGAGGAAAAGAGAAATGTGGAAGGCACATTTTGTTTTCATGTAAGCTTGTTGAAGGGGTTACAGTCTCATTGTTTATAGTTTTCTGTGAAATAATGGGGTGGACATCTGCAGAAAGTGATGGAGGGAAAAGATTAGATATTTTTAGGAAAGAAATGTTCAAATAAGTGCTATGGAGAATGGGAGGACAAGCTCATTAGGGAAGTATAGGGGGATTGTGGTACAGTCATAAAATTCAGTAAGATTTCTGTTAGTTACAGTCTGAGTATGGATTTTTTTTTTTTGCCATCCTAAACAATCCACATATAAAGACAGATAAGATAAACTGCTATATTGATCCATGCTAAGTGACAGCAGATATGCTCTAAGGAAAGTAAAATGTGTGCCTCCATTTTCTCAGTAGACCCTTAAAAATTAATATTTTAGGTTTTTGCATTGTTATCTATGTAGATTCAATAGCCTACTATTGGTTATGAGGAAATTTACAGTCTCTAAACGCAATATTGGAATTCAAGCCATCATTCTACCTGCTGGTTCTATTGTTTCTAGTGCCTATTTGAATGCATATAGCCTAGAAAATAAGAAAAGTAAATAAAATGGAAAAGAGACCTGATTCCAAGAATTCTTGTTATCCTTAGGGTAAACTTCCTTGCTGACAGAATAAAATCAGAAATCGATTTTATTTCAAGTTAATCTCAGTAAATATATCAGTCAATAGTTATAATCCTTGTTAGAAGAAACAACAGGCGTAGCATTAGAGTAAGAATTTGACCTTACTTTTGATTGTACCTTAAATTTTTATAGTCGAGAATTTTGTGGGAGAGTAGTTTTGGGGCCAAGACTTCCTGTCTCCCAATCACAGTTCAACTTTCTACGAGCAGTGAAATATGGGGCAAATTAATTTGTTCATCTACAAAAGAGGTTAATAATTTAACAAATACATATGTAGTACTTAGAAGAGTGCCTGTGTACTCAATAACTGTTAAACATTATTATTAATGCTTATGCTGTTGATTCTCCCAACTCCTAAGATTGATGGGAATATATAATGAGGTAATATACATAATAAATTCCTATAGAGTTTGAGTGTTTGTTCCTAATTTCTTAAATGTATTATTAATAACTGACATTATGTGAAAGTTGTATAGAGCTCTTTCAATTAACAGCAATGAACTCTATTTAATGAGTAAATTTTAATTTTAGCTTAAGTTTGAGTGTCTGAAATGCCATGAGAGACTCAAGAAGCAATATCTAAACTCTTGGGAATAAAGAGAAATGCTATGCTTTTGTCATCTAAGTCGAGCTATTTAAAATATTTTTGAATTATACAAGGAAAAAGAAATATAAATTCTCTACAGAGATGTGTGATTTATGCTGTGATGACTTGAGCTCTAGAGGACTTTTAGGATACTTATTTTAACTGGGTTATGTCCTTTCAATAAAGCTCAGCTCAGTTATTAAGTCTGAAGTCAATGAAATTTTCTGGACTCCTATGGCTATGACTAAGTAAGATTTAAATATGTCTTACTGTTACATAAAGTATTTTACATATGTATTATTTTCATAAAAGATAGCTACACAAAGAATACCTTGAAAACAGAATGCATATGTGAATGACTACATAATTTTATGTGTGCCAGAAATCATAAGTCAGATTCTTCCCTGATGAAGCCATTTCTCTAGTTGACAACTGTCAAAGCCATCTCAAAAACCTATGAATATTAAAGCACTATTCACTGGCACATTTGGCATTTTGAAGTCAGGCAAATAGAACTCATGAAATATGAAAGGAGAACTCCATGTCGCTTTGTAGAAAATGTTGCCATTAAGATGATATATGGGGAAATTCACACCTTCATCTGCTGGGCGTGCTCAACTATATATTCAATCAACTGTATTACTTTGCTTTGATAGTGTTACCATAAGATTATATCCTCCCTTTCCCTGGATTTAGGAACTCCCAAAGCTAGGATTAAATGGAAAACTTAAAGTATCTGCACATGTAGTGTATACTTTAAACAGTGCATTGTTTTACAACAATTAATAGATTTTAAAGTCTTTCTAGTCTAGCTACAAGTATTAAGTCAGGAAAAGTCCTAGGCTCAACATCCACTGTCCATTTCTATTTCTATATTACTAATTTGTGGAGCTCAATTTTATATGAAAATTATGATGTATTGTTTTCATAAACTAGCTTCAGGAAAAAACCTGTCCTGACATCATTTTTACATTTTTATTGATATGAGACTTGTCTATTAACTCAAACAGTATCTGTCTCTTACATAAATATTTTATTATGGAATTATCTGGAGTACAGTAACCTATTTCACTATGGATAATCTGTACTATTTTAAAATATCAAGATGAAACTAAAAGAAAGGACAGCTGTAGATTTGCCATAGACATAGAAGTCTTAAAACTATGTTTTGTTAAAATAGAAATTTATTATAGTTTTATAACTATGTATATATCACTATAAAAATCAAGATAGCCAGATTGTGCAATAAGTTAGGAATTATAGATCTTGCAATGATACATAAAAATGTTTTGCATCAATTTCTCTACGGAGACTTGTTCAACAACTTACTACATTTAGCAGCATGAAGTTTTAAAATTATTTTTCCTTTCATTTATTTTCCTTTTATTATTTTTCCTAAACAATTTTTGACTGTGAAACAAAATATACCTAAGGCAGTATACAGGTAGCTAAAGAATCCACATTTCCTGTAATTTCTATTTTCTATCATGTACTACAAGTATGTATATTTGTGATTTTTGAATCATGCATTTTAATGTAATATTATACACATCATTTCTTAAAATAAAAGTTATCTAGTAACCTTGTTAGTCCATGAATTGATGTACTCATGTGGTTGGGAAAAGTAAGGTGGCTTTAAAATTAGTGCATCTATCAAATCACAAAGTCTGACTTTCAAAAGAAAATGAAGCTTAATACACAAAGTACATGTGCTGAAAATTTTCACTTACACATTGAAAATTGAAATTTTTATTGAGACTGCCTGAGTCCATTCAATATCAAACTATGCATACATACCCCCAAAACACAAAATTCCTCTTAAAGAAGAATGAGGAGTCCATATCTGTTCCAGAATTATAGCTAATTTTTTATTCCTATGACCTAGTGATAACATAAAAAAAAAATACATTGAAGCAGTAGCCAACTTCTCAAGGCCTCTTAGTTGGTAAATAGCTCTGAGAGTAGAGAGGTAAACAGCTACTCAGAGTCCTGGCTTCTCAGTCTTAGAGGAAGTTAGCTAGGGAGAAAGTCATGGATGTGGCATTGTAACATTTTATATAAATTTTCTATTTTATGTATATAAGAAAATCAGATGGCTTGGAACAGATTTCCTAAAAAGAATTATGCCATGATAGGACAGTAAAACATTTTCCTTGGGTCACTGCAACTTATTGGAGCACAACTTATTGGAGCACCACTTACATGCTGACAAAATATTCTCACATTGTCCAAATGATAATCTAGTATGTTTACAGTTATTCAGAGCGGTGGCAGGCAGAAGCCGGCAGTAGTAAAATAAAGAAGTTCTGAGGATGTAGGCAGAAGAGAACTCAGAAGTCTGCAAACAGTTCATTAGTCTCCCCTGAAGACTTTCTCCTGTCATGTCTAAAGAGCCACATAGCAGACTCTGACAGAAGCACTCAACCAGCCCAATGGCAGGAAAGCTGTCACAGAAAACAAAGGGAAGCGTGGCTCTGGGCCAGGAAAACTTTCTATGTGGACAACTTACAATTCATTTAATATCTCATGTCCAAAATCCCTTAACAGTGGGCTACAGTGGTAGATTTGGGGTGCTTTTGCAGTGGGTACACTATGGTAACAGTACCTGAAGGGGAGTGGCTGCCGGCCTCCCAAAATACAAACAATGATGCAAACCAATATGACTGGAATAAAAAAATTAAAGTTTCATCCATTTGTAAAAGTAAAAATCATTCTTAGTTCAGAGACCATACATGGACACACGACAAAGGACAGTGTGTCCTGGGTTAACAGAGGGCTCCTTGGAACCTCCTAATTATACCGCAGGTCACTTGGCCTGGTTTAGAAACCTGGACATTTTACTTTGTGGGTTAACAGAAATGAGCCACAGAAACTCTAAAGTATGACCTTTCCTCAGCTATTTTTATAGAAGATAGTCTGGTATCCAATTATCCCCTTCAAGCTAAGGGAAATATTTTTAAGTATTTATATTTATAGAATGTCCTGCTGTCGTTATGGAACACAAGGAAGTGTGCTCTTGAGGGTCACATATAATGAATGTTATTTGTACAACTGATCACTGCTCTCAAAAATCAGTTGTCTGGTACCTATCTATCACATGCCATATATTATATATAATAATGTTGCTTGGAATGATTTTAGTACTAAAAGACATATTAGAAAATGATGATAATTTGGATTTACAGATTATAAGATTATACAATAAAGGAGAACTGAGTCACTGGCAAGAAAGAGGCTCTCATAATACCCAGGGGGCCTTGTCTAAGTCTGACTTGCAGGAGGTAAGAGTTTGGGCTTGTTCACAATTTTGACACACTATAACAATAAAATAGTTTTCCAATTTCTCTGTTTCCTCCACTCACTCAGGTATCTTTTTTTATATTAGAGAACAATTCATGTTCTTAAGAAAAAAATGATTCAATAGTGACTACAGTTCACTGCAAAGATAAAATGCAAAATAAACCACTTTCTGTCACTGAACAACATGTTTTGGGTTCTCCTGAACCAGTATCACACATACCATAATTTAATATATTTCTGTTTTCCAGAAAAAAGGATAAGCTACACTTCCATTCCAAGGATGATATGGTCAACACTGTAATAAACTGTAGGCATTCAAAATCAGTCTATTTATATTCACCCAACATGTAGGCAGACTTGAAGAATGTGGAAATGTTCAAAAACTTGTTTTTAGATATGTTTATATGGGATGGGTGTTGAGCAACAATAGAGCTAAGAATTAATTTCTAGTTGTTCTCACCTTTCCACAGCTACACTGCAGTCAGTGACAGTATTCTCAATCAGAGACTGGACATGATTTCAAGATAGGTCTCCAGTATTATATAGTGAGATGTAGTTCTTCCCATTTCGTCTCTATTCCTTGAGTAAGGAAACCCACATCACTTCAAAAGATTTACTCATTATGTGTAATACATCCTGTCTTCTAATACATTACAATTTTAACACATTTTTTCTTTAACTTCATAAATAAAAGGTTTGCATTTTAACGTTAATTTTGAATCTCAGTCACCAAACTGACTGTCCTTAGACTGTTTCTGCTTAAGCAAAAACAAAATATAAAATTATGTGAAACAAGTGCCATTGAAAAAAATATTTTTATGGCATTAATATTGGTTTACATCGTTTCCACAAAAGAAGCGTAGGATTACCCTTTCAGACTGTTCCCATAGTGCGCCCACCACAAATAACCCACAATCCACCACCACAATCCCTTGTGCTCTCTCTGCTCTTACTTCTAGTCCCTCCCTTCTCCCCTCCCCCTCCCTCTCCGTGCCCCCATTCCAAGGTCAGGATTCAAGGGTTAGTGTTTTAGTTCGGCTTTATCTGATCTTCTGCTTTGTTTTTCTATATTCCATATATAAGTGACACCATCTGGTATTTGTCTTTCTCCTTCTGGCTGATTTCACCTAGTTCTATATTCATTTTCATTACTTCATTCGTAAAATAAGGTATTTTATATTCACTGAATCTTGTGTGCTTGCTAAATGTTTTGTTCATTTATTGCCTTTTGTGAGAGTGAAATCATTTTTGCAAGTGATTTCATTTGATAAGAATCGGCGTTGACTTCCATGCTCCATTGGAAAAAGGTGGCATTTCCACAGCACTAAAAGATGGGCGTACAACCTCCTATGATTTAGCTCTGTATTTTGGCATCAAGATTCTCTAATTCCATTTTCAGATAAAATAAGTCTTCAAGTTATTATATCCAATATAAACATCCATCTGTGGTACTTTATATATAAGTTATTACTCTGAAAAGAACTGGAATTAAGATTTCAACTTGCTTGAACAGAATCTCATTTCCTTGAAATACAGTAGGAGCAGTATTTCAAAGAAATGAGATGCATCTTCACATTGTGGCAGAGGATTTGAATGCCAGAGAACTTGGCTGCCCAGTGAATGGCAGAGATAGCTTGATATATGCAAAGCATTAAAGGAAGGCAGACATTCTTATAGAAAATATGTTATTTTAATACTTCCTTGCCACTCAATAAAGATAACCTGGACTAACTCGATGTATTACATTTTATCATTCTTGCCACAAAGTAGTGACAAAGACCTTCATTAATTTTAAGCAGTGTACTGTTAGAATTTTACATGTGTAGTATACCTCTGTTCAGTGTTCTCAAGGATACAATATATTTTTCCTAGAACACATTTTACATATTTAATCTAAAACCTGGCCACTTTGTATTCCATTTGGAATTTGTTTTTGATTCTTCCCTATATGCATTTTTAAAGCCCATAGGAATTTGTTCAGAGACAATATTGATCTTTGGTAGAGAAGGAGTAAAGGTGTTTCAAATCATTTTTTGTTTGTCATTTCTCAGATATTTCATGGCACAGAGAACTATGTGTGAGCCCCTCCCATTTGTCAAGTTGATACATGGCTGGGACCCTAAGATGAATCAGAGTCACAGAAGTAAATCAGGCAAGGCATTTCCCTGATGATCTCTGGGCACCATTACAGTTCTTGCCTTCATCAGGCTTGGCAACAGAATGGGAAACATAAATCTGATACTGCTCAGGTAGGTCTTCTCACAGACATCACTTTAGCAAGGGAGACTATGCTTGCCATCAACAGGACATTCTCAGACTGCCAGTTCATTTTACATAAACTTTATATATAGTCTTATTTCCAGATAGTATTAAAACAGACCACAATGAAGTACATCCATATAAATGCATGGGTATATATTTATATTGGGCATCTCTGGAGGCCTAGGGGTTAAGTCTCAATGTGATCACCTGGATAACCACTTCAGGGACCTTAGTTCGATCCCAGCCAGGGAGCTGATCCACGGGCGCAGCAGACCTCTCCTGTCTCGCCTGCTACTCCTCTTAGGAGTGTATTTCAGTAAACCTGCCTGTTCTGCTCCCCATTCTCTCTGGTGAATCTTCTCAAGCCCCGGACCTCTGGCCTATACCCCAGTTCTTCTATGCAAAAATAAATAAAATCTTTTAACTAAAATAAATACACACACACCCCTATTTTTCTTTTCTATAGTTTTCCTTTCCTGACATTTTTTTAATGCCAACTTACAAAGATGCTAAATACTTCCTGCTGCCCATGGTTGCTTGAAATGCCTCATCATTCTATGCCAAGGGTAACTCTTAAGTTAAAAAAATATATATTTTTCAAATCAAAATTATTGCACTTTTTTGAAATTGGAGTAGGATAATGAAATGTTTGCATTTCTTAAGATTTACTAACTTCTGTCACCAATCTCATCAACTCTGTGCTCAGTGAAAATTTCTTGTCAAATTCACTGTTTTAGCTGAAGATAGCTTTTGACATTATCCATTTCATTATCTTAAAAAATTAACACAGCAGTTTTACTTTTTAAACTGCCTCACCAAATTGTCATTCATCATGAATTTGGTGACAGAAGTACTTGCAGTCTCTTTTTCTTTTATTATGGTAGTTTCTACATCATCATTCTATTCACCAGCAGTAAGCTTATTTTCAAAATTTAAATAAATGACCTCACTTTTCAACTAAAAAATAAATATTCTGGAAATTACATAATAATATTTAAGTTTCTATAATGATTTATATGATTACCTGTGCTTTTATATAAAAGTCAAATAAGCACATCGCAATGTTATGAGTACAAAAACCATTACACCTGCAGCTTTACTGAATAAAATACTATGTACGTTTTAAAAATTAAATTTGTTTTAATAAATCAAAAATTCTATTCCTTAGTTGAACTAAACACATTTCTGCTGTTAACTCCCTGTGACTATTTGACATTGTATTTGACAGTGCAGATAGAGATTATTTGACACTCTGGTCTTTCTGACTTGAAAAACAGTGATCTTTCCACTATATTGTGCTAAGTATCTGACAACAGAAGATTCTTCATGACATTAAAATAAGAACTTGGTGGATGAACAGTGAGCATTTTCAAAACAAATTATATAGAGTATTTGTTATTTTAGAAGTATAAGAAAATCCCAGGATTTATGAATCTGAATGTGAGGGGATTAATTGTAATGAAACAGTAAAATGGGAAAAACATAGCTCCAAACGCCAAGGATGAGAGCGACTCTTGCTGATAAGACCCCCGCCTGAAAATCACTGATTAGACCCCTGCCTGGAAGCGACCTCCCCACCAAGGTTACTCTTCCCTGCACCCACCAAAAGTCAAGCGGAAGCCACTTTGTATAAAAGCTCCCTGCTCCCTGTGTTCAGGGCCCAGGTTTTTAGAGGTGACTCTCTCCTGGGCCCACCAGTATCTCCTTGGCCAACTGGCGACATAAATCTCCTCTGTTCACCATTCCCTAAATGCCACTTGGTGTTTTCCATGTCCCACCCGCAACAGTAATAAATTCAGTATCATTTCTAATAGATAAATTTGATATGGGATTCTACGGAATGAGGGCATGACATGACTCATGTATGCTTAAAAGTCTGAATATGTGCCTTTACTGAGGGCTAAGAAATTGAGCAGATTTTCTGAATCTCACCTAAACTCAAATCTAACAAACCATTCCTCTGGTTTCACTGAAACTTTTGCAGTTGACCAAATAATAGTTTCAAGTTGATAATGTGCTCTAGAAGAAATGATTTAATTAACAGGAAGTTAAATATTTGTTTCTTTATCTTTCCAATTTTCTACTGAGAATTTTAAATGCCTTCCTGAAGTTTATGTAAATAGCCTGAAAAATAAAAGGAAGGCCTGTTCACTTGCTTAGGATAACTCTGCTGTGATTCTGCATAAATCAATTTTCCATAGTCCAATAAATCAGGTAATATATTGAACAAATATTTAGCAGTTGGGTTATTAAATTCCTATTTCTTGACTAGTGTATTGATTTCAAGTTGACAGGAAATGAAAACACACAATATTAAACTTTATGCAAAATAAAAATTCCTCATGTGCTGATTGTGTCTCCCTCATTCCTGCAGCTTTTTAATGATAAAATAGTCTATAATAAATATTTGCACGCTCCTCTATCTCTTAACATTTTCTTTGAAAAGCCAACAATAGCTCTAGGCAGTCATCTACCCTGATTAATGACAGAAGCAGTGGCCTTTGTGTTACAATGTTCTGCTGCTACTAGAAGTTTTCAAGGTCACCATTTCCTTCAAAAAAGTTCAAAGCAAGCTATATATTCATAAAACATGACCTGATTTTATGAGAGGTGCCATACTTGTTGTTTTATGGCAGCCCAATTTAATGAAAAGAAATGCAAAGAAATGTTCCCTCTAAATACTTGACATCTTATTCAACTGGGAATGTAACTGAAAAGCTTTTTATGACTGGGGAAGTAAGACAGGTATTCTTTAGGAGCCCATTATTATGGAAACGTAATGCCCTTTACTAACATTAACCACAAAAGTCAGAACTCTCAACCTACGAAAATGATAGTCTATTGGAATCTGATGTACTCATAAAAATCAGGCTGTGAAGCATTGAGGGTCACCTTAATTGAATGTTTCAGTTGCCATACCAGGTTAATGAATCACATTTGTTATAAAGATTTGTCTTGGATGAATGGAATATCTTGTGCTTAGAAGTTACTTACTTAACAGCAATATGAAAGATACCAAATGATGGGGGGATGGGTGTGAGGTGTTATCTCAATCTGTTAGTTTAGATATAAAAGAAGGAAGGAAGGAGAAAGAAAGGAAGGAAAGAAGGGAGAGAGCTATCAGCTCTATGCTCTTTCTCTTGATATTTGTACTATGTTTTCCCTCTAACAGGTGGCTTTATAGCTCCCAGTGTATGCCCCAGTGTTCCCAACACACAATAGTACTTAAAAGACTATAAAAAGCTCATTATAGAATTTTGTGGTAAAATGGTATCAAATAATATGATGGAAAAATAATTGATATTAATCACCCCAAATTTGATTAAAATGCACTTAATTAGCACATGGAATTTTCTTTAAAAGCTATGAAAGTCAAATATTTTTCTTTTATCATACACTGAAATTTGAGAGGTGTTTTATCTGTGTACTTAATTCCTCCTTAATTGACAGTATCTCTCTAAATAGGCAAAATTTGTCAGATTCTCTAACACGTAATCTTCCTTCTGTGGCCAGGCTGAGTCAAGTCCGGTAAATTGGCGCCCCCTAGAGGGGTTTTGTTGTTAAAGGTAAATTGCAGCCAAGTAATCTGAAACCCCAGATAAGCCCAGGTAAACCGCAGGTAAAGAGGAGGTTTTGTGGTTGGGGCGGGGTTTTTAAAAAGAAATAAAAAGGGGGACTGAGGAAGAGAAAGTGATGCCATTACGTAGAACTAAAAGGAACCGTCGTCATGAGGTAGGAGACAGAAGCAGGAGTCGGTAGCCTGCCACAATGTGGGGATTAAAATTTAGTCCAGGGACCTTGGAGGCTTTGCAAGTAACAGAGTGACGGAAACTGCTCCCAGTTTTGTTTTTGTTGCAGTCGAAGGAAGAAGGCAGAGGCTCAAAGTGGGCGTCTTCCAAAATGCATGAGGGCAGTCTGATGGGCCGTCTGGCCACTGTAGTTGCTGTTTGCAGTGCTGTTGGCCTGATGCTGCCTTCTAATCACGGCAGTTTTAGGAGCATTTCCAGTTGCATCCTGTGTTGTCCTCGTGAGTTGGAACCTGGCCAACAGTCTGATTGGTATGCATCCATGGCGGGAAGACTCCATCAACAGAAGAAAGAAGACGCCATTATGGCCTATTGTCTGGAAGAAAAGCTTACACCTGCAGTGACAAGAAGACGCCATCTTTATTATTTTTCTGGGACTTAAAGACTGGACATTGTTTTAAGTAAGGTAAACGGCCATATGTTAACTTTAGTAATTCTTTGTTTTTCCTTGTTTGTTAAATAAATCCCAATGTTGTAGTTCCCTAAACCTGAGTAGTCTTGTAAATGTGCACGTGGCTGCAGAACCAAGATAGTGACCGGTAAGCAATTGGGGAACTACCTTTTGTAAATTTAAAAAGCCTCATTTTTCCCGCTATCACTTCCACCTCTGTCAAACTACTACTATTAAATAACCACTTAAATATAATTGAAAAAATTACTAGTTAAATTAAAACTAGAGGTGAGCCTTTTAAAAATAGAAATAAATCCTTCAAACCAATAGCAATATATGTAGTACTGAACAATATAAGCATAAGAAAGATGAAAAGTATAGCTCTTGACTCCAAGAAAAATATAAATGTGGTATGTTTATATGTAAACAATTATCAGATAACAAAGGATATTCTCAGTGCCACAATAAAACAATAAATGCATTTTGATGGAAGCACAGAGGAAGAGGAGAACAAAATTAAATATCTAATGAAATAAAGAATTCATGCATACATTGGCATTACTGCCACTGCCCACTAGTTTAATTATAATTTTTAATGGGTTGTACCAATAAAGGGCTAAAAGAGTTTCTAAGAAAAAGAAATGCTTTTGAATTCAGACCCTCATTTGAAGATATTTGATCTTTATACTTTTAAGCAACTGGAAATCACCAGGGATTTTGAGTTGAGAGATGTAAGCACATTTTAACTATAATAGTAAAATTCCACATTTACATGTTTTCCCAAAAGAGATAAGCTATCACTATATAACTTAACAAAATATAAGGAATGGCTACATCTTAAAAACACATATTTGTCACATACGTGATTTATATCAAGCAACTGTCTGTGATGATCTTGCCTGCAAAATCGACCTCAATTGCTAGGGTAAGTTCTAAAAACCCATAGCTAGGTTGAAGTAGAGAAAAAAATGCACTGAGTAAAGGACACAACTAAAGAGTAAGGCATGAATGAATCGAAATAGGAAAGTTAATTATTTTATAAGAAACATCAACATCATTCAAAGTTAGGGAAATTAGTTTGATTTTTAAAATTCTGTTGTTTGGCTTTAAACTAGGTACTTCACATGAGCAATATGTTGAGATTTTTCCTTTCTTATTCTCTTCAGTAAATGAAGGAGTATATTTAGTATAGCTATACATAGAAGCAGCATTACCGTATGTTAGCTTACAACAGCAGTCAACAATTATCAACCAACACATACTCAATATGATGTACTAGAAGGGATGAACAATGTTGGCGTCGTTTTTCTTTTTTTCATATTTACTATACCCAATCTACGGCAATGAGTATGATAAAAGAAATAAAAGGTAAACAATAAAAGTCATTATGTAATTATTATCGTATGTGAACTATATCTCAAGGAGATTATGGGAGCAGAGAGACTAACCTAGACCACAGTCCAAAAACCCTGAAGGAATTAGGCAAAGAAGCTATAGACCTGTATCACGTACTCCCCACCCTGGCTCAGTATTGGAGGGTAAGCAACCATAATGGGGTGTGCAAACCGTAGGAAAGAGCTAGCTTCAATTGATTCCCAAATGTTTTGGGAAGTTCCACTGAAGAAACTGAGAGTTTAAAGGGTTCATTTATTACAGAATTGGGATTTCTAAACATAAAAGTGGATGGTTTCAAGACAGTACCTTAAGTGTGTGAGACTGCAAAAGCAGGGGGAAATCATGGAAGGAGGGTTTCATCCTGTAAAAATAGTGACATGGGACACAATTATCTAACAGGTGACTCTGGAAGATGGGGTGTACTTGAGTCGTTCCGAATCAAGCCAAGGGCAAAGAAGCTCTCAGGTGGCAAGATGCTATTTTTTCTATGGTGAAGGTTGCAGGTGCTGCAGCTGAAGACAAATGAGCAAGTGCCTATGGTGGGCTGTCAGAGAGCAGTAACCACTATGATCTAAATGGGTGGCCATTTTAGAGATCTGGGAATTACTAAGCTTGTGTACCTTGATGACAGTAACAAGCTAGGGATGATGCTCTTTTTATCCTGTCAGTAAACACAGGAGAAGATTCAAAGCCTCCCCAGTTTTTTAAAGTTACTTAGTAAGGTCTCACTTCAAATGATATACTACCTCTCCTACTCTTTAGCACTGTGCAAAAATAATTTATTCCTTAAAGTTTCACATAAATTCACCTATTAATGCCTTCTCTGATACCAAGTAAATTTAATATTTTTCTTATATTTTAAAAATGATTTTCTTACATTTCTTTTATAGATTGTATTTTGTTTCTTTTAATGACTTTACATCTTAAATCCTAATAAAGACACCCTGAATTGTCAGCTATAATACTGATTTTTGTGATTAATGTTTTTATGGGGAAAAAGTATATATAAGAAATGATTTCATCACGTTAATTTTCCCAGATTTTAAGGATGAAATAATTTGGAAGAAAAAAGTGCTCTATTACCTATGAACATTACAATCTAGCAGATCTGAGTCTTCAAATTTATCCCGAGTTCAGAATAATGTCTATTCTCAAGGATTACTGAAACAAGAAGCAAGTTAGTCTTTCTAGTGGTCCAAGCATTTCAAAGAAACAGAAAACTTTTATATGAAAAAGTAACAGACTTTCAGGACATAGCTACTCTCTCTTATAAATCACTTTGCTATCTGTTACCTCTAACTAAACCTTATTTCTTTCAAGCTAGCATTTAAAGACCCCCAAAACTTTGCCCCAAACAACTTGCTTCCTCCCCATATTTAAGTTTCCAAACCAGCTCTGGGGTTTTCCTTTAAAGTCACTACATCATTCTGTGTAGAAATTTGGAGTCAGAAAGTTCTAGTGCAGAATATTGAGTACTCATTTCTTGCAGGTGTCACCTTGTCAAGTTCAATGATCTCATCTCTATTTCTGTCTATCTCTCTTATCTCTACACTGCAGACAATAAAAGTAAGTATCCCATATATTTATTTCATGTGTTAAAGTATCTTGTGATTATTCAACATACATTTTTGTTCTGAGCAGGTGTTAGTCTCTGGGTTACAATTTCTCTATTAGCCAATGTTTTCATGATAATCAGTAATTATTGTACCCATCCTATAAAATAAAATCCCAAATCTTAGTTGTCTCTATAAATGACCTCTATAGCCATTAACAGATTATATTATCTATATAAACCATTTTCATTAAGCACTTGTCTGTCAGTGTTAAGTATTATTTCACAATGCATGAGTCTCTAATTCTAGGAATGACTAGCAGAAGGCATTGATGATGCTTACCTTCCCTGTACTTTGTCCCAGACACTTAGTGACCGACTTATAGACAGCCAGTGCAAAGAAGGCTTTGTGGATAAAGAGAGCAGCTAATTGATTTGGGAGCTCCATGAAGAAAAATACTTTGTTGTTTTAGAAATTTTATTACAAGGCAATCTATTTTTTGGACAAGAAAGTCATCTTATATATAATCCACTCATTTAACAATACGTTTCTCTTATGTTCTTGTATTTGTTATAAATATAAAAGAATTTGCACAGAGAAATAAGAATATGTAAATTCCTCACAGGGGTAAAAACATAGACCCACAAGTAACCCTGTCCTCGTTCATTTTTCTTCAGTTCCCTTATTCATTTCACAATCAATGTATGCAGAGCTACCGTGTGATGTGGCTTTTCTCTAACCTGTCCCAGGCAGCCTGTCACTATCTATTTATAATTGGGGTTAGGAAAAACCTATACTTTAATGAACACCTATATAAAAAATACAACAAAAATACTCATAGTACTCATTGCCTAGCTTTAGCTGTCTCAAATGGCAGCTGGTGCTTTTATTACTGTATAAAATATCTGACTGCTTTTGTAATAAAGATGCTAAAGATCCCACTGCTCTTTTTGTAGACAAGGGGAGCAATAAAAGTGCCATTTAGTAAACTCTATCCTTTCTAGTTAATAAAATATACCATGTAGGAAGTGAGAGAATCAGAGTTGATTTGGTCCTCAGAGTCTCCTAAAAAACAGGAAAACTGTATTGTCTCCCCTAATTGTTTGATTGGTCTGTATGCCTTCCAGAATAGAAAATGACTCATCCATAGTTCTAATCTTGAACACTGAAAGAGCATGTGGTTCTTTTGCTGTGTGCTAGAGTGATATCCACACCGGTTTGTGAAGGTACTCAAGCTGCTAGAGGTATTGAATTATGAAATACCTGAGTCAATAATATGATTACTTAGTCAATAATATGGTTACACACACATACACATGCGCGCGCGCGCGCGCACGCGCGCACACACACACACACACACACACACACACATATCATTAAAATAAAGCTCATATCTTCCCACCCAGTGTTCAAAAGAAACATGATAAAGCAAAATAAATCAGTAGCAATATAAATGAAAACACAATGTGAAACAATTTAGTGCGTCACAAAACCACGTTTACGTATTTGGAATTCATAATCATTTATATAGGGTTAACTTAAAGTGAAGTCTCCTTATACTACTTTTGGGAAAGGGTTTGCTAAGTAAATGAGTATCATAATTAAGGATTCATGTGCGTTTAACAGACATGAAGTAGGACTTCACATATGCAAAATGTTAGTTTGCAAAAAACAAATCTTAATTGCCAGAGACAGAAACTAAGTGGGCACCACTTTACAATCATTGTTGCCTAAATTGTATGCCAAGATGTGAAAAGATCTGTCTAGAACCTGACTGGCCTTAGAGCAACATCCCACAAACCACTTAGGCTACAGCAAAGTAATGTAAGAGCATTCCCTCTGGAATGCTGATCACAGCTTCACTCTCATCAGGCAAGAATGGACAATTTCCTTAATTATTCCATGTATAAAATGGGAATAGAACTCATCATATATTTGAATGGAGATTAACCAAAAAAAGATATAAAGATAGATATAACTCAGTTTTGTTTTTGCTTATAAGTTTTTGGTATTTAGGATATATATGCATGTATATATAATACACGTGTGTGTATATATAAAGAGAAAAAGAGAAAAACAGAACAGAATTTTAGCATTAACTTCGTGTAGTATGAACACATATTGATTCTGAATAATGCATACCTGAAAATGTTATAATACAATATTACTTCAATTAAAAGTTCCTAATAGAAAAATGTAATCATACACAAACATATGTAGTGAAACATCTATGTGTGTTTGTGTGCACAATCTTGTGTGAAATATATTAAAATACACTCATCTAAAGTATATTTTAAATTCTAAAATGATTATATACCTTTACTTTTTTTTAGTAGAAACAGTTGACAATTTATCACAAAATATAATTGTTTTAATTTTTATAAAGTATAATTTCATTACCACATGGAAAAGAAGTATTAAAAATGTCTATAGATATAGCAGAAAAAAAATCTTACTATAGTTGTAATGGCAGGAGTCCAAATCTCCAGAATTTCATAAGAAACTAATAAAATGATCACAGAGTTAATATGACCTTATTTTATTAAAACTGTAATTCTGATCCACCTGGAAAGAGTAGGGATATTTAATTTAATTTAAAGACAGAAAGGGGGTATATCCTAAAATGATCAAAAGAATGTCAATGCTTTTGCCAGATGGCTGTGTGTTCATTAAGGATATTTAATAGACTACATTTAAATGCTTCAAATAGAGGTTTTATAAGGTCAAAGCTTCACTCAAATTTTAATTGAATAATTAGTTTAAATTCTAGGAACTAATGTAGGAATTAAAATGATAGTCTCATTTAAACAGAATAACTGAGGGCATTGGATGATATCTAATTAGTTGTTAATTGATTTTCTATTTTTTAATGATTGATTACAGTTCATTTGATTGCAATGCAACTGAATTCCCACTATGACTTGATTCCATATATTAACAATCATGTTGTTTCTGTTTGCTGCCATCACTGTTAATTTTTTTCATAATAACATATAACTCAGTTGTATTGGTTCTAAGAGTAGCTATATTTAAACTAAAAATGTTTCTCTATGTGTCAGTTAATTTTATGATCTTCTTGAATCTCAGAGATTTTAATAAGTAATCTAAAATTTTCATAAACATGTGAAATATTTCTGATTACTATTATTAGCAAAGAAAAATAGTCTACATCCATATTATGGAAATAGTGTAATATAAATCATTACAGTTGATAGCAGTGAGTTAATTATATGTTCTCCAGCTTTCTCTATGGGGTGCTCTTATCTTCAGCCAAACAGACACAAAATATGATTGTGTTTAAGCAAGTGAAAATAACCTCAGTGGCATTTATTTATCCTCCATCATTAGAAAATGAAAGATTTTCCTTAATGAAGTTTTTTTTCCTCACATAGATGGCTTCCCCCCAAAAAAAAGGATTTTTTGCCTTAAATACTAGTTTAAAGTTTGTAACTGTTTTTATGGATATTTTAATAACATGTTTCATCCACTAGCCTCTTTAATCAGGGAATACTGGACATAATTTAAACTTTTCTTGAAGACTGAGGGTAAAGAAATGAATACAGATTATTTTAGCCTCCTGTAATTAAAGGACTTCACAGACTAGAAAGTCTTAGCTTGTTTACACTGCGATGAACTTAGACAAAGTTAAAGAACTTATGAACAATGGTTACTCCATAGTTCAAGAAATGGAGAGTAGGAATTTTTTCCTCCATGGGCTTAAGTTTTTAATTCAATTGTTGCAGCAAGTCTTGATTGTTAATAAAGTCCAAAGCACATTAGAGGAATGGACATTTGTATGTAAGAACAATCCTTAATCTAACGTAAAAGAGCAGAGACCTAGAAAGTATGGGCCATAGGAACACTTGTAAGAAATACTCAGGCAGGTTTGCATTCCAGGAGAGAATCCTTTACAGAAGGTATCACACATAAGGGATTAAATAATAAGAATACATACAGCTACACATGCTGATGCTGAATTGTAATTGCTGCAGAAAATTTCTGTATCTTTAAACATGTACAGAAGGATGGATTCTCTGTGCAATTAAAATATCAGATACTAGAAAGCTAACAGCATTTGTGAAAGCAAGTCAATATATTTCAGAGAAATGAATCCTGTGGCAGACAGAACCACAATAATGAAAGAAAGGCACCATGTAATCCCTGGCATTTCAACAGCCATTTGAGCAAAAGCTTTCACTAATTCCCTACTGAGAAGAAATTCCCATAAAGCACTAGAAATGTAATTATATACCTCTGTTTATTATCATTATTCATGCTCCATCTATAATAACCACATAGAGTAATCCACAGTTTACATTTCTTAGAAAAGAATAAATTTCATTGATTTTTCACTATATTGTGGGATCTGAAATTAGAACATGTTCCCTACTTGAGAATTTTAAAGATACTTCAAAATATATATGGGTGTGTGTGTCTTCCAGAGTATATATGCTGTGTGAGGGCATGTGGTTGAGTGTTTGAGTGGGTATGTCTGTACCAATTGTATGTATGTATGTTAGTAAATGCTGTCATGTTAATTCAACTCATTCATTTCCCCTTTTGGTACTTTTATTTAAAGATGCCCATTATAAAAATTTAAGAAAAATTTTCTAAATAGATTTCATTTTTTTTAAAAAGATTTACTTATTTATGCATACAACCTGAGTTGTAGGCCAGAGGTGCAGGGGGTGGGGTGAGAGGATTCACCAGAGACAGAGTGGGGAACAGAACAGACAGATCTACTGAAATACACTGCTGAGGGGAGCAGCAGGTGAGGCAGGAGAGGTCTACTCTGCTGTGCCATTTGGGAAGCTCCCTGGCTGGGTACTGAACTCGTGCTTCAGTGGCTCTGGTTAGCTTCATAGTGCTGTGACTTAACCTGTTGCACCACCAGGGTGGCCCCTCTAAATGTATTTCTCAAAGAAAGGACTCCATCTTAAATGTTAAACTAAAAGTTCAATTTGTGATTTTAGACATAATGATGTTTCTAACACATTTTCAAACAAATGTCTGTTTCATATGTGAAGACACCTCTTCTCTTCTTAACTAGCTTTATTAAATAATTTCCCCCAGACTACCATCCACACCAGCCTTCAGGAATCTTACTTAAGATTCAGGAATCATATCCCAATTTCTTTCCAAATCCCTTATTAACTACCGTTTCTTCTATTCCTGGTAATTTTCAGTCTGTTTTCTCTAGTTACTTCCATGGTTACATATTTGACATGATTCATATCAACTTTGAAACACTCCTTTTACTGCAATCTAGACTAAAAGCAGATGTATGGTGTAAATAAACACACTGTTTTGTGAAAAAAGAAAATAATGAGAACTTACATGAGAAATATATGTCATTACAAATGTAAATGAGCTACCTAGAAATGAATTAAACAGAGTTCCAAACTTATTTTTTTTTACACTATTGTCATTTTGTCTAAGCAAATACTAAGTGAATTTGATAAAGAGGTTTAATTCTTGGAGAAAAGAATGATTTTTAAAGGAAACAGTAGACTTTAACGTCTCAGTAATTTCTTATTAGACACTGGAGTTTCTTTTCATATCCCTACAAATGATTAACATTTTATTACTCTCAAGTTTCAACTAAATATTTTTAGTTGAAATATTTAGTTTCTTTCTCAGAGCAAGGCATCAGAGCACGATTGGTGGATTAACCTGAGTATGTTTGGTTCCTTTCTTTAATTTTTCCACTCATGTCCTTATGTGTGCTGAATTTCATTAAAATATTTGCAACATTTTTTTTTGCCTCAATAATGTAATTAGTACAATTGAGCACAGATCAAGTAATTTAAAAGAATGTGCTAACATAAATCATGCAGATAGAAGAATTTGAGAGTACCAGGAAGGCAGAAACAGAACAGCTTAACATTCCTCAAGAAAAAGCATTGCAAATGGCTAGTAGACTCCTAGAATTCCCATTGTTTTAATGCTATTTACCCTAGTCAATACAAAGTGTTTACAAATGATTCATCAGCTTTTTCCTGAAGAGCTCCCTATGTATTTCTTCATTTATTATTACCCATCAGAAAAGGAAAACAAAAGATAAATTTATCAAAAATAATCTCTGCAAATCATTAATCTTAGGAATTTTCTATAACTAGGAATAAGTGATATTGATACTAAAGAACAAATAATTATAAATCAGATGAAACATTTAAAAAGTTTTAAATTTGTCTATTTAAAACTATTACTATTATAGTTACTAGCATACAATTACTTTTTTCCCTATCCACTCTGGAAAGAGTTCCACAAGAGATCAAAATTAATTAAATCTTGATTCATATGTTCTGATAACTTACAGGAATTACAGTCAAAACCAGAAACTGACCAAAAATAGTTCCACAAATTCTGTGATGGAATCATTACCTTCACAACTGCTTATTTACATTGTTTTGATTTGTATTCTTTCAAACACACTGAAATGAGCTTGCTGCTTAGAACTTCTGGTTAGAAATTTATAGGCATAACAAAATGATGGGAATTGCACAAATCCCCTAAGTCCAGAAATGGAAAGACAGCTGAAGTCACCATGACAGGATATTAACTTAATACATATGTAACTATTTTAGAACTGAATTCATCTTCCAAAGGGAGGGGGGAGTGAAATAAAAGCAACCAACTATGAAATCTTAAGGAATTATTTGATATGGAAAGTTGGATTAAAGACTGAGTGAGTATTATTTTGGTGACATTGATAGTTTTTGAATATATGAAGTCTTAAGAAACAAGACTGTCCTTGACTAAAACCTAGAGAATAATAAAGATGCATAAACACTATTATTAAAGAATAAGATCTGGGGAGGGCATTATGACTTAGAATGACACATGAAATAGATAAAAATTATGTAATGAAATTTGTGAATTAAAATTATAATGCTAACTATTTCGAAGTTTATTTAAAATAATTCTGTGAAGTTCCTTTATTATTTTTCTCCTTAGGATATCCTAGATAATTAGATATAGAATGTCCTGAAGAAAGAAAACCTTGATAAATGTTTGCAGTGATTCAATTATGCTAATAATTTCAAATATAGTCAAGAGAGTTTTCAAATATTCATGAAAAAGTACAAAATTGTATGTATTCCCTATTGAAAAAAATGATAGCTAAATTCTACCAGCAAGGTGAAAGCTGCGAGAAGTCACCAAGAAGTCAAAAGATGAAAACATTTCAAGATAGGCGGGAGAAACATCCCTGTTGTTTCCCAGTCCTCTTAACTTCCTTGTTCCTTTTTCTTTCCCAGAATAACAATCAGTAGACTAATGAAAATGAAACAGAGCTGAAGACACCTTTAATTCTTTTACCTCTACCCTAGCAAGACCCTTAATTTCCTCCTGCCTTTTCTAGTTTGTAGTATGGGTGTAGAGATGGACTCTGTTTTTTCACCAGCTTTCTCATCGGTGAATAACCCACTCTCCCCATTTCATTCTATGTGCTCTTGTAGGAGCGCTGTCTCCCATTTCAGCTGTGAAGTTGGTAAAACATGAATGTTCTCAGGGACAATTTTTGGGATGGGCACACAACTGAGTCAGAGTTGATGAGACTTTTAGGACTTTTTCCGATATGCCAGGAAAAGAATTCTCACTTTTTCTACCTGAGTTTGAGCTCAAGAGTAGGGAGCTCTCTTAAAATAGCAGTTTTATTTGAAACCCTAAGGCAAAATAGATTAGTAAAATAGAATACTTAGTCGAACTCAGACTCTATCATAAGCATCCTAGATTACTACCTCTTAACCCCCCTTCCCTCTTGATAGTGTAAGACGATCAATTCACTCACTTCTGCAAGATGATTTATGATGAGGTTTTCTTCATATATTTCTGTGAACAGTAAACCTTCCCCACAAGAGAGTGAAGAGTGTACATGAGGGAAATGAGTCAAAATCTGATGCTTACAGCCCCAGAAAACAAGCATTTCCTTAAAATAGATCCGTCAACTAAACACTGGACTGTTTGCCCTCCTGCTCTGCAACACCTTTAGTTTGAAGCCATTCCTTCTTAACCCCATCATGGAAAAGATCTGATTATCTGAATGACACAGATGAGAACCACATATTAGGTTGTAGTGGCAGTCCCTGTAACGTCTGCCTCAACGTCTCCTGATGTCTAATTTATTGTGTCGGGAACAGTGCTTAAATTATTTTGAAATAGAACTTCCCTATTTTTTCTCAAAGCATCCTAATGGGATATTATTGGGGAAATGGCTAAATGTTTTCTCATGTCAAATTAGTGTATAATTTTTTTTTAAAATATCAGATTATTCCATTTTGTTGTATATATTTCTTATGATAAACATTACAATGATGATTACAATTATGTCTTTGTAATCAAACAACTACTATTACAACTATTTTTATTAAGGATCAGAATGAAAGAATATAACAAACAGTAATTTTCCCTTGATATATCACTTACTTCCAGTCTCCTGGAAGTAAAGTAGAGATATGTGACTAGTTTTGGACAGTTTTTAACTGTGAGGGGTGTGACTCTTTCACACTGAGATGGGATAACTCCACTGTCTGATTGCCCCAGCTTGTGCACTATGCCGTAGGGAAGACCACGAGTTCTAAGAAATGCAGCTATGAGGTGGTGGCTCCTACATTAGTCGACATCTTTTACTAACTGTGTGAAGCAGAGTATCTTTCCAACCTATTTCAGATATGTTTAGAAAGAAACTGGTAGATATCTGTGGATTTTTTTATGGGTAAAAACATTCTATTTGGAATTAGCCAATGATCCCAATTTTGCTGGCAATTCCAAATCATGACAGTGAGGAGCCAGGCAAACATCCCCCTTCTTCTCTCCATTAGGTTCGATCAGGGTGCTGGCCGTGGCCACAATGGTGTCACAGAGCTTCCTCACGGCCCGTCTGATATGGTGCTGTTGGCCTGGATGCCCATGATGAACACAGGTGTGCTGTTTTCAGGCCTTTTCAAGGCTGACATAGCGGTCAGAGGGAGCCTGATGATAGCACGGTGGTCAATCTTGTCCCTCTGGGAGCATTTTTCTGAGGCTATTTGGGTCAGTGTCTTGATGCTCTGGAAGGTGGGTGACATGTAGATCTTCCTTTCCTTGTGGCTTCAGCTTGGGGAAGGACAGGCACTTCCTTCTTTACTTTCCATTCACGAGCAGGACTTGCAGATTCCAGGACAGCAGCAAGATGACAGAGCAGCCTGGTGATGGGAAGGGAGCAATCTGTACTTAAAAGAAAGTCCTGGGTATCTGTATGTACCTTCAAGTATGGATTTGGTGAAAGCAAAAATGCATGGGGAATGTTTAACGAAAAGCCTAAGAATTGCTGGTCAGGAAATATAAGTTTCAGTAAAAATAAATAAAGCGGGTGGTGTTTGGTTGGATGTTATAGAAAAATGTAAATATTAGAAAGGTTTGGATACTGAATATTGACCAAAAAAATACAGATACACGATATAAGAGCTCTAACACTAAAAGTTCCATGCATAGTAGCACACATTTGTGATTACAAACAAGAATAAGAACAAAAACAAAAGCATGACCATACTTTACAACTCTCCCTAAATTACTTCTGGGTCAGCAGGGAAAGGAGGAGGTAGCTGAACAGCAGAAGGTCTTAGCAGATTCTCTGCTGGTCAGCAGCTAGAGCAGATAACAGAAGTCACATAATTGGGTGGGTAAAAGACTAGCACAATTAATTTTTTATTAACAGATCTAGTGGAGACTTTTGCTGAATCTTATCTCCTCTGTAACCAATAGATATCTTTTGGCAAATCCATTTTATTTACAAGCAGGACGATTTGAAGAATAGCTTATTTCCCATATTGCTGGACATAATTAACCATAATGAGTATAGTACATCTTAATATATATGTGTATATATGATATATATAGATCATATATAATACATATGCATATAATATACACATATATGTTATCAAGAGTTCAACAAAATGTTTTTTCTATACTGTGGTGCTGCAAGGAATATATTAAAGATTTTAAGAATTCAAGTTAACAAACTGAATTCTGGAATATCTTCCTGGTCACTAATTTCTGCTTTCTTCCCGTGATCATAAACACTTACATGCTCCAAACACTCATGCTATTACACTGATGCTGACATAGGTACAGGACAATCATGATATAAATATTTCCTCAAAGAAAGCTTTTAATGTCTCAACAGATTCTATAAACAAATAGACTGTTTATATTATGATTAAAATAAAAAGCCAATGACATTAAGAATTTCAGTGCTAAGTTGTATTTCTAATTAGATATATTCAAATGCAAAATTAAGATCTACTACATGTTCCTTTGAACTACAAGAGCATTTGCAAAATAATAATTTATCACACAATAAAAGAGGACCTAAACATTGTTTCCATACAATTTTCAGTTCTGAGAACCTGTCATGTTTTTATCAAACATGTAAGAACCTGTAAAGTGAAAATAAAGGTAATATAAATGGTGTCAGAAATAGGAGTCAATGCTTCTTGATCTATAATGGTAGCAAGGAGATGAACATTTCAGGTATTTTCAAGACACTGGAGATAAAATTAAACTATAGTTGCTCTCAGTTAAAATGTAATATAATACCCAATAAAAAAACATTCCAGATCTAAGGAACCAATATTAAGTTAACTTATTTTCTTGTGATTTAAAGCTTGTACAGTCACTGGATTGTAATCTAGTATAGAAGGCAAAACAAACATTAGACCTTCAACATCATCTCTTCAATCTCCCCAGAAATATCACACATTTGCAGAAAGGTTATTCTCTCTATGCAAAATATTCCTCACTGATGACTTTAGGTGCTGAAATTTAATGCTTTACATTGGGAACTGGATTTCCTTTCCACAGGTTACCTTAGAGGCCATTATGGGGTTATTCTCCAAAATCTACATATCACTTGTTTCTATAGCGAGACTTAAAGCTGACTACTCATTGGTACCCCTTTTTTTCCCCAATAAATAATGCAGGAATCAAATTATGTTTACTGACAGACATGAGGGCTACTTCTGGAAATAGGACTTTAGTCAGAAAAATGAAATACCTGAAGTTCCTTAAGGACATCTGGCACAGATTTCCTCATGCTTAACATAAAGGTGAGGATGGTACAACTGTAAATCATCTTAGGAAGCAGCTCTAAGACAAGGGCTACACATGGAAGGTCTGTCAGAACCGCTGGGAATAGGAGGAAGGGTCGCTGGATTAAGCCAACTCTAAAATCTTCCTGATCAGTGCTCTTCCTGCTTCATGAACATGCATATGTTTTCGCTTTAAAGTATTTGTAAGACTTTTGTTTCTTTGTTTCTGTGTTTGTTATTCTAACTTGAATATTATGTCTCTTAATAGATACAGAAGTTTTGATGGCAGGCTTCAGCACAACCTCCAAATAAATCATTGCTAAATAACATTCTGAGAACTGACTTAAAATAGAGAAACATAATTTTACTAGTGTACTATTAGGGGCTGTGCCCCCTCACTTCCATTCATATGTTAAAGTCCTCACTCTTAGTGTCCACCTCAAAATGTGACAGTATTTGGACAAAGGACTTCATAAGAGCAATTAAGTTAAAATGAGGCCATTAATGTGGTCACCAAGCCAATGTAATTGTTGTCTTTATAACAGGAGATTAGCACCTGGCACATGTGTGCTCAGAGGAATGACTGCAAAGACAGTGGCATCTATAAGCCAACAAGAGAGACTTCAGCAGAATCCAACTCTACCACCTGCCAGCATCTTGATTTCTTTCATTCTTACCAAGGCTTCACAGCTCCACAATTGTGTGAGCCAATTTATTACATATTCATTCTCTCTCTCCACCCCCCGCCCCTGCTACCTCCGACATACGTTTGGCCTATCATTTTCCTTCCTCATAAAATAAGAGCTAATACTCTTAATGATGTATATAAACCTTGACAGGTTTGTATTTACTATGTTCTTTTGTGATGTCTACAATGCACTGATGTCCACATGCATTGTGGGCATCAGATGCCACAAAAGAACAAAAACAAGAAGCTTTTGGAGTATGGAGCTAGAAAGCTGCCTCCTCATCAGGTCTTTCTGAAACAGATCAACAGCATGGACCCTTCTGCTGGGCCAACTTCTCTGAAAGTCTTTTACACATATGTTCGAGTATGTTCCAAAGCGCACATTTGAATGAACAAGAGATCCATCCAAAGTCTCCTTATTTACATAGAAGATCAAGTGTAATTGCAGACAGATAAAACTTTGCTTCTGTTGTCCTTCCCTACCCCAACCCTTGGACAGTCAATGACTAGAGATATTTAGGGTTGCTATGGGAGTGATGCATCTTCTGTTCATATCTAGCCAAAGAGGGGTTCCTAAATCAAGCTGTACTTTTATTAACTGCACTAGTAATCATTCCACAGAGATGTATCCCATCAAAAGTATTATATGGTACTGACGAATAAAAAAATAAGAGTAACTATCTTGAAGTTCGTTGCTTATACCAAGTACCTCTACTATAAAATTGTTATACACATATTGCAAAAGTTAAGAAAACTGAACAGCACTGGAGTAAAGGTACTAACATAACTTAGGTACTAAATATGCCAGGACCTGCGTTATAAAATAACAGCCTAGGAAATATCACATCAATACCATGCAGAGTAGATCAAGGGTAAAGAAAATTGCTATTGCTCAGGTTTAAAACTCTGAAAACAGATCTACGGTCTTTGAAATGCACGCCAATAATAATTTACATATTTGGAGTTTGCTTCCATTTCACAGAATTTTCCATATGGTAAATCAAGCATAACATTAAGTGATAAATATCATTATGCTTCATAATAAAGATGTGTATACTACTGTAAGAAGCTCCACTTAATATTAAAAGTGTATAGGCTGTTAATTTTCTGTTTGTGTAAGCAAGCTAGGTGAGGGGACAGCAGGAATGAATTTGTAGGAAGCCAGAAAAAGACCCATATAAAAGAATCTCAATAGAAAATGGAAATTTTGTGCAATTGTGACAACTTTTATAGTTGTATTAGCTTTTACTCCTGCACATTGATAATAATGCTATTATAAATTCTTTTCAATATTACTATAAAGATTTGCAAAACTATGTGCAGTACATGATACATGTACTTATTCACGGATAAGATTAATCAATTATTATCAAGATGTCCTGCTTCTTAACTGTCCATATGCTATATTTTATACTACTAAGTAATTTGTTAGCATTACACAGTTCTCTGTACTATATTCATTCATTCCATTGTCTGACAATTTTGTTTGGAAGTCCTTCATACAGTTGAACTAAAATTCAGCATTACCAATATATTCTAATCTCTTGACCAACGGAATGAGTTAACCACTTTAACATACGATAAATTTTCACATATTAGGAGAACCCTCACTTTGTATACACCGAGCGATATCCAATATATTTATCTTGATGCCTGATCTGACACTCATCACCCCAAATGTGTTTATTCATTACACAATTTTAGTCATTCAATCGGAGATTGAGTGTGCCTCCTCAAGTTATAATTAAATATCCTGTGTTGGGCCAGTGGTTGACAGAGATAAAAAGACGCTATTACGCTTTTAAGGGGACTTTTGAGGGAATGTAACATGAAGTAATTGCAAATGGGTCAGAACAACACAAAATAGCAAAGAAGTGACTGAAACTAATTTAACAATTAGTTGTCTGTCAGAAAGTAGATGAAATGACATTTCAGAAAATACATGAAAATTTAAGATAAATGAGTGTTTGAGGGCACAGTATAGGACTGTTACTAACCTACCACTTAAAGACACTCCTGTAAGCACAGATATTCATCAGCATATCTATAGGAAAGTTCATCAAACTAATCCAACTAGAGCTAGGCCAAACCTTGGGCTTTTAAACAATGCTTTCTAATGTAAAACAGTAAATTATTTTCTCAAAAATATGATATAAGCTTCCTTAGAAAACTACTACTTTCTACAAGATTTTGTTGGAAAATTTGTCCTTTAAAAATAATTCTGGTGCACAAATCTGCATTACAGAGTCGGAGTTCTGCTTTTCCTTTCAATGACTATCAATTGTATCAACTCCAACAAGGCAGAGTAAGTTTCTTACAAAAGGGTAAGTAAAAATATAAGCATATTTATCAAATACATTTATTGTTACCTCTTCTACACAGGTCCCCTAAAAAGTTATTGAGTTGGAACTTTAAAGGAACGTGACTTTCAATTACATAAGTGCACATTATATGGATAACGTAATCAACTATAATTTGGAACTAACTCAATCTTAATCTATGCCTAGTCAAATCTACTCAGGATTAGAGAACACAACTTAGAATGAATGAAAAGAAGAAAAGAAAACAACAGTAAGGATCAGATTCTTTTGTTAGCAAGTTGAACAGAAGCCTTTTAGGATTTCTTCAGGAGCATGCATGCAGATTGAGACAGCATCAATTTAATTGGCAACCAATTCATTGCTTCCATTAAACAGATATCCAAGTCATGAATTGCAATGAGAATTAAATTTTCTTTCAGAGCCAGTTATATCTGATCTAAGAAGCTATAATGGGACAAGTATAATTCCTTTCCACAAAAGAGAAATTCTTTTTTTTTTTTTCAAAGATTTATTTTTTATTTATACATACAAGCTGGGGCACAGGCCAGAGGTGTGGGGCGGCGAGAGGGTTCACCAGAGACAGAGTGGGGAGCAGAACAGGCAGATCAGAAATACACTGCTGAGGGGAGCAGCGGGTGAGGCAGGAGAGGTCCGCTGCGCCATGTGGGATTCTCCCCGGCCGGGCGTGGAACTCGCATCGCCGCCGCTGCCGACAGCTCCACAGCGCAGCACCCAACCGCTGCGCCACTGGGGAGGCCCCCAAAAGAGAAATTCTTTGTCATAAGTGTTGATTATTCACACCTACTCAGTCACTGAAGATACAGCATTCTATCAGTTGATGACGTTTTTATTTTTGTGGTTATGTTTTTTTTCTTTGTCTTTTACACAGATATGATATAATACTACTACCATTTTCTTGGCTTTTAATTCCTTAGTTCCTCAAATATTTACTAGAAATATAAGCTATACTAGAAAATTTTGCTCAACTGTGAGATGTCAATGAAAAAAGTTGCAACTTTGATCCAGAAGTAGATCACAAAGCTCGTTACTGAAACCCAGGCCCTCCACATACTGTCTTGTCACCTATTCTTTGCCCTATATCTGGGTTTTTGAAGAATGATCTATAGATATCATTACTTTGTCTTCCTTTTTTTTTTTTTAAACAATACTGTGCTCTCTTAATTAGGATAGCTTCATTAAAAATGCTTGGTATCTTCAAGGTTGAGTTACTACTACTCTTCCTCAGACTTCTCTTGAATATTTTTGAGAGTTTACTCTGTTTATGACATTTTTAAAATCTATTTATGCATACAAGAACTGGGGTGGAGGCCAGAGGTGCAGGGTATGAGAGGATTCATCAGAGATAGAGTGGGTAGCAGAACAGGCAATTTTTTTTTTTTTTAATGCATACAACCTGGGGTGCAGGTCAGAGGCGTGGGGTGGTGAGAGGGCTCACCAGAGACAAAGTGGGAGGCAGAACAGGCAGATGGATGGAAATACACTGCTGAGAGGAGCAGCGGGCGAGGCAGGAAGGGTCTGCAGCGCCATGTGGGATTCTCCCCAGTGGGGTGGCGAACTTGTATCGCCACTGTGGACAGCTCCACAGCGCAGCACTTTAACCCGCTGCCCCACAGGGGAGGCCCAGAACAGGCAGATCTACTGAAATACAGTGCTGAGGTGAGACAGGAGAGGTCTGCTGCGCCATGTGTGGGTTAGCTCCTTGGCTGGGGATGGAAGTCAGGTCCAACAGAAGCTGCAGTGTCAACAGCCTCATAGCGCTGAGACTTAATTAACCCCTGCGCCACCAGGGAGGTCCTGTTTATGACATCTAAAATTATGTATTAAGCAATGTAGTTTGGAGATATTTAGGAAATAAATTTTAGAAAATTGGCATTTTGGGTTCAATATATTTCCATTCATATGTAATATTTACTTGGGTCTTCTTTCAAAATTTGCAATAATCCACAGAATTCTTGCACTCTTAAATGTCTTCAGTATCTAATGTTTGTTCTTACTTTGTTATTCAAAATATCTTTTGATCACATTTTTGAATCATTTCCTAGGACTTTTTAGTAATTTCATTACTTTTTGATTATGACTTTTACAAGTAGCAACACTGCTAGTCAGTTCTATGAATACAAATTAGAATTTTTTGTTTCTCATAGATAATCGTAGATTTGGTAATTCAAAATTTTGTTGCTTTCTTTCTAACCCTTATATCTCTTATTTTTCTTCTTATATTGCAAAAGGTAAGATGCCTACTGCCTGATAAACAAACTGCATAATTAATGCATATATTTTGACATACTGTATTGTTTGCTTTAAAAATTTCAATGAATATCATTTGTTGAACTTAGTGAATTCTCTTCTAGTCTTAACTTCCTAATTTATACATTAGAGTGCTTTCTATATTTTTTTTTTAACTGTAACCTCTATGAACTATACATCTTGATTTTTTTAGAGTGTATGATAAATGCCTTCTACTTTTACCTAGAAATTTTATACCCAGGTTTATAATTGAAATAAAGTTTTAATTTTCATTAATTTTACTATAGTTTGATTATATAGTATTCAAAGTTGAATTAAAACATGACACTTATCGTAACTTTCTCTTTTTCTCCTTTTTCAATAAGACATTACAATGATTATCAAGTGGCAAAATAATACATTAAGAGTACATATCAGAATCCCACTATCTGAATTCAAATTCTAGTTATGTCTCTTGTAGCTATATCACTAGATAAATTTCTCTGGAGTTCAGTTTATTCCTCTGTAATATAAGGACTATAAAAGTTTCCATCTCAGTGGGAATTGTTTCTCAATGATTATAATATACAGAAGTGTGCCAAACATGATATGTGTTTACTGAAAATTATGAACAAAGAAATAAATCAATAATCTGGGTAAGAGTTTTACATTCTATGCAGATGTTACAAAAAGCATTATGCTAAAAAAGTTAGCAAAAAAATATATGCTAAAGCAAATTAAATTATGCATGATGGACATTTCCCTCCAAAAATAACAATGTATCACTATTCCTGGTAACTTTGTTAAGAGGAGACAGATGCGACAAACAATTCATTCAGAGTTTGGTTAGGTGAGGGACAAATATAAAATTGATCTGCATCTGGGAGGAAAGGGTAACTGGTTAAAGTATATGATTTTGTTTTATTATTTTTAAATGGGAAGTAGTTGGTCATAATTGATGCTGGTAAAGAACTTTCAGATTGAAAGGCAAAAGAAAAAAAAATAATGAGAGAGTCTGGGTAGGACAAACACCCCCAAAATGGTTGTATGATATGTAGAAAAAGTAGAGGATTTTACAAATAGCAGGAAAAGGAAAAAATGATGGACAAAACTTAGTGTGGTTTCTAGATTTGGTGACGGAAGTTTCATTTACAACCATCTCCTTTTAAAATTGTGAAGTATCAAAATCAATTTCCAAAAGTCATGAAAATAAAGATACATGGAATACT
Organism: Scalopus aquaticus; assembly: GCA_004024925.1. NCBI lineage: Eukaryota > Metazoa > Chordata > Mammalia > Eulipotyphla > Talpidae > Scalopus > Scalopus aquaticus. The sequence goes on from PVIJ01009709.1 coordinate 38,189, forward strand.
GATTTTCTAAGAAACAACATAATTTATATTTTCTCTTTCTGCCAAATTTACTTAACCTACATGGCCCCAGTGGAGGCTTAGAATCAGCAACAAGTGTTTAAAAGGCATGTTTGAAAATATAAGTTCATATTCACTTGTGACATCAGACATGTGGAAGACACAAATAAGAGGCCACATTTAAATGACAAATCAGGAGTAACTGATTTCAAGAATTAGCTTAGATCCTCATCAAAGCTGAGCATATGGCTTTGAAGGTTTTATTTCTTTTAAAATCACTACTTTTTTTTAAATCTAGAGCTGCGACTGATAAAATGACTGGTTAATTAGATAATCTGTTAAACTCCAGAGAGAAAAACAGAACCCATTAAAAGAGCTTTAAATGGGGGATTTAATAGGTAATTACCATACAAGCAAATAAGAAAAGGTAACGGCATTCTGAGATGAGTCGGATACCACCATGACTGCCTCAGGTGTAGAAAGACAGAAAGCAAAGGGGCAGTATTAACAGATAAACCCACTGGGACAACGAGGTATGAACTTTAAACTCAGAGCAGAGGAACTAAAATCAGAGAGAAGATATTGCTGATAAAAATGCTGCCTGATAAATGGAGAAATGGGAAGAGATACTCTTGCCTTTAGCTTCATCCTTCCTTCCAATCTCTCATCAATGTTCCCAAAGAGTCAAAGAAGCCTCAAGGCAATGGCTGCAGATCTCGAGAAAGATTCATTTGGAATTCAGAGCCCAGCAGAAGAACCAGTAAGAAGCCTGGTAGCAAATAGGCAAATAATCAGCACTATAGGAATGTTCATATACGTTATGAAAGAAAAGTAGAACAGAATTTTATTAGGGAGATATTTACATGTGTTCCTAAATGTCATAAAACTAAGGAAAAAAAATTTAATTCTTGCTAATCCTTTGGCAACTCATAAAATATCATAAAAAGTACAACCGGGGGATTCCCTAATAGGGCAGGGGTTAAAGTCTCAGAGCTTTCAAGCTATTGCCAGCCACTGTGGCCTAGCTCAATCCCCAGCCAGGGAGCTGACTCACATGGCACAGCAGACCTCTCCTGTCTCACCGGCTACACCCTTCAGCAGTGTATTTCACGGGATCTGCCTATTCTGCTTCCCACAATGGTTAATCCTCTTACCCCCCACACCACTGGCCTACACCCCCATTTTTATATGCATAAATAAATAAAAATAAATCTAAAAAAAACCCCAACCTCTGTGGGGCTGCTTTATTACAAAAGTACTAATGTATCATGAGATATAGTTCTGAAAATAATTCTTGTCACCAAATTTTGCTATTAATTTAATCCATAAAAGTTTGACTGGCAAAGGGTAATACGAAGCAATGAGTCAATGCAATACATGGATTTTATTCACTTAAAAATATTTAGATGGAAATTTATAATGAGTTTGATGTATTTAGTAGATAACATATAAACAGTTGTTTTTTAAACCCACACATGTAACTTCTAAAAATAAATCCACCAGACTATTTAGAAAGTGGTACTATTTTAAAAAAGACTAAGTTATCTCATATTTTATAATACTAAAGCTTTAAGTGTAAGGCTATAAGCTTATTTATGAAATAAAGTTACTATATTGTTTAAAATATTAGCTGACATGGAAATTCAATTATTTTCCTTTTGTTTTTAATTTGTATTAAAAGTGGTCATATTCTCAACTCATTCTTAAAATAGTTTAACGCAAGTTAATTTTGGGGAATTATTTCTACCTCCCATTAAATTATTTCCACCCCCGTTCTTCTAAGCCTCCCACAATACTACAACGTCAAATATCTTGAATGAACAATGTCTAACTCATTTACATTGATGTATTCGCACTTTAGAAAATCAATCTACCTGTTGTTATCTTGTCTGATTACAGATTATTCCATGATAATTTGGTTCAATCATAGAATTGCATGTATTTTATTGAGAAACTCAGTATAATAAAAGAAGAACTGTTAGTCTGGAAGTTAAACAATAATTAGTTATTCTGCTTGCTATGATAATCTGATATCTAGAAAGAAATATTTTTAACTATTTTTAATTTGTTTCACATTATATATTGTAACCTTTAGCTGATAGCTTAGTAAAGATTTTAAGAATATAAAAAAAAATGAGGGCATACTTTGCAGTGAGATAGTTCTCACATAAAATTTTCATAAACTGTTTTAGATTATGGACAACACTAAACTCTCGATGCCTATTTCTCTTCTGTAAAAATGTAGACAAAACTCAGAGAACCACTATAGAGATTATATAATACAATATCTTGTAAACACTGTATTAATTTAACAGTCTGTTATTGGTGTGGTAGTGACAAAGATAATTTATGAGTGTGATGTGAAGTAATTATATAGACCATACATGAATCAGGGCTTGGAAAATGGAAAGTTCTATCTACAAGATGAAATTCACAGGTGAAGGTCTTAAGGAACAAATATCTTTAAAGAAAACAAGAAAAATATATAAGGGGAAAAGAACTTCAATCATCAACACAAAATGCATGAAATCTACCCAACAAAGTCAGAAGTACTCTACCACCTTCTCACTCTTCTCTCCTCTCTTCCCATAATATTTAAACAACTACAAACCAAGGAAAAGGTGAGACGGAGAAGAGAAAAGTAAGTTATATTTCCTTCCCCTAATTATGACAGCTGTCTAGAAAAGCTCTGGGCATTCAGAAGAGGGAGGGGAAGTCTTAACTTCCAATAGCAGTTGAAGTAGCTTGACTAATACATAGGATTTGTTATTTAATCCAGACATTGTGTTGTGACTTAAAATGATCGTAGAATCATTTATTTCCCCAGAATAAAAAGAAAAGTAATTATGTGCCCAATTTTTCATGGAATCATTATCCTGAATGCATAAATATTGAAGAAGAAGGATATATTAACTTGCTGGTACTGCCATAATAAAGTACTACAGACTGGATGGCTAAGCAACAGAAATAGCTTTCCTTACAATTCTGGAGGTGAGACATCCAAGTTGTCTGCAGGATTGGCTTCTTGTGAAGCCTCAGCCCAGGCTTATGGATGGCCATCTTCTCATCTTCTCCCTGTGTCTTCACATGATCCTCCTCTGTGTGCTACTCTGCCCTGATTTCCTCCTCTTATAAAACACCAAACAGACTTCATTTTAACTTGATTACCTCTTCAAAGGCCCTATTTTTTTTTAACATAATCACATTTGGAGGCAGTTAAGTTAGGACTTCAACATGAATTTCAAAGGCATACAACACAATCCAAGACAGGAAAAAGCTGAAATTTTTACAATGAGTCATCTGCAATGCATATGTTGTATACTAGTACATTTTCTAATATTTAAATATTTTTTATTTCCTGGCGTAAACCAGCTTGACCATTGAATATATAACTCTTAGGATTCATTCCCTTATCCCAATATAATATTGTAAAATCCATATTTATAAGATAGATTGGTCTATTGTTTTATGTTTTGGATATATTACTTGGGATTTATAATCTGTATTAGGCTGGCATATCCATGATAATAAATTAGAAAACCTAGAGAAAATATTTTTTCTCATAGAAAAGCACGCATTTGAATAGCCAAAGAACAGAAAACATTTAATATAAATCAATGGACAATAAATGCACATTTAACTTTACAAAATGTCCTAGAAATATAATTAGCCATATGTACTAACTATTGAGACTCAGTGCTACAGCATCTCTAAAAATCCCAGGGTTTAAAAAGATTGCTTCCTATATGAAGATGCAGTCCCAAAATTATAGTTACGTAAATCATTTGCAAATCAATAAAGTCTGAGAGAATACTATAAAGTTTGCTTCCACCAAATTCACTGGTGTTCTGGTTGGTATTGTCTCTTTTACAGCTCCCCTCTAGGAATTGGCTCAAAGATTCTCACTCCATTCATTCTGGAACCCTGCTATCTTCAAGCAGTCAGGAAGCAGGGAAAAAAATGTGAGGGGAAGGCACTTTCATTCTAAACCACCTCCATAATAACCCATCTGCTCAGCTCACCCTCCAAGTACAAGAGAGGATCACATCTATACAGGAAGGGCTGATTACAGTTGTTCAGTTGTGCATCCAAGAGAAGAAAACACATTTCATGAGCATTTAGTTGGGCTCTGCCACAGATGAGTTCACAGTGGAGAGTTAGCCAACCTCTAAAAACTATTACGAGTTCCAAATTATTCCAACCCAGGAAACTAAACAAAATCAACTTTAAGCTATCCAGAGTGATTCTAACAATGAAGGATAACTTTAATTGTAACCACTCACTACACAAATATCATTGGTAATAATTTATAGTCATATGATATCACAAATCTTACAAAAAATACACAGCAGCCTTGCAGTAAGAGACTATAAACGTAATTCTTAAAATATCACTAAGGAAGCATTATTAAGGAAATCACTTTTACAACTGTAATAGTTTGTAGAATGGTACTGATACTAAAAATGATGAATAAATAACTTTTGCGAAGATTGGAAACTCTTTCATTCTTTCCTTAGAATATTAAAAAATTCAAAAAGTTATATTTAATACCACAAATAAATAAAATAAAATATTTTATTAATTACATTTCCTAAGGGTACATTCAAACCATTATTTTCTATAATTTGGTATTAATACATGCTTTGGCTTTTTAAGTAAAATTTAAAGACCTATTCATAATTTAGTGTTTTAAAATATTTTGATCAAAAGGCAAAAATCAAATTTAGAATAAAACACTATGTGTCCAGTCTGTTATTTCTATATACCTCTTTTTATATATTTTTCTCTATATTCCTTCTATAAATCTCATGTATAACAACCTTATCATTACCTGGAAACATATTTTTCACTTTTGTTTTCTGCTACAGTGAATTAATGGAAATGTAACAAGGGACCAGTTGTGATAATGTGGTAATTAAGACTTGAACAGATGTCAGCATAAATAAGAAACTCAAATGAAGTGTATGTAATAAATGGTTGCCTTCATCTATTATGGCAGAACTGGTTTCTACTGGCAATGGTATCTGGAATTGGTTCAATTCCTAATAATGAACCCATATAAAAGAAGTTTAAGTAAACATATTGAGAAATTTAATGATCAGTATATCTTGCAAATGACAACTACATAAACATGGAAAATGTTTAGGTTATGTAGCACAGCTAAAACAAAAAAAGACATTACAAAAACAAAATGGATAATTTGAAGAAAGCCTTTTTAAAATTTAAAACAAAATTTGCTTATTGATATACTATCACTTCAGGATAAGACTTGGATTTTCATTTCAGTTGCATAAACAAACTAGCATTGTCAAGAAATTAAATAGAGGCTGATCCACTCTAAGTGCTATATACATCTTGCTATAATGATAACACTTTATAATATAGTATGATTTATAAGAAATAATTGTTATTATTTGTTGAACATCTATAGTCACTAACGAAAACAAAAGCACTGAAAAATGTTAGCACTATTTCCGCTTAGGCTGGGATATGGATTGAAACATCCATTTCCCCTGAAGGGGATCAGGTGTATGGTGGGTAGTTGCGAACCTTGCATTTAGTAGTGATTACACTGTAGTATACAGAGAAAGATAAATCTGTACACCCAAAAACTTAGAAATTAAAAAACAAACAAACCAAAAGATATGTGGACATTTTATTCCCTGGCTCCTATGAATTTGTCCTAGTTAGGAAAAAGCATTTTTGCAGATATCATTAGGTTAACAGTGAGGTGATTCTGGATTATCCTGGCCCCTGATCCAACTGGCTTGGAGTCCTCAAAAGAAGAGACACACGGCCATGTGGAGATGAAGGCAGATACTGAGCTATGTGCCAGCAACCAAGGATTCCCGGATTTCCCAGAAACTGGAAAGGAAAGGGAAGATACTCTCGGAGAGCTCTAGCCCTGCCAACACATTTACCTTACACTACGATCTCCTAACTAGAATTTCCAGAATTATGAGAAAAGAAGTTTCTGTGGTTTTAAGCTTTCTAGTTTGTGGTAGTTCTGTTATGGCAGTCATTAGGAGATTAATACATTGTCTTCTACAACTTTTCCTTCAAAGAAAGACATGTTGTGAAATACCTGACACAAAGCACGTTGAAACCCTAGCTCAGAAACGCTAAATCCCATACTCCTCCCACGTAGACTTCCTTTTCCTACTGAAAAATGTAAAATGGACCAGCCTCATTATAAGGGATGGGGGTAGGCTAGAAACTAAATTTAAGACTAATATCTGATAAAAGGAGAACACTGTAAAGCGCTTAAATAAATAATTTTAGATTTTTGTTAGGTTATAACATTGTATGTCATTAATTTATAGCATGGTTTATCATTCTGTAATACATTTCTTTTAAGATCAAGGTTCAAAAATGTTATTTTTTCTATGCTATAAACCAGAGAAATTATAACCTCAATAAAGTCTTGTAAAGCTTCATTTTACCAAATAGAATTGATCATTCCTGTATAAAAAAGTGAAGATCAAGAATGATTTGAGTGTTTCTAAAAGATTGTACAGGTATGCCTCCTATCAAAATTTCTGATTTTATACATAAAAATTTGCAGTTATGAGACATTAATTATATAGTCATATTCCAAGTAACTTAAAGTTCAAACAAAACAAAATCTAACCTACAAAACATTTTCTATCTACTCTGTCACTTTTAAAAATCTCAAGTTTACATTAAATAGTTTTCTATTTAAAATTTTTCTACATAAAAATGCAAGGAAACTTACATATTTCAGGTACAATTTGTAGTCACACATTTTCATTTACTACAAATGGGTCTCAGGAAATACTGCGTGAGCAAATAAGCAAATGGCAAATCAAAATATCTGAAAGATTATCAAGTTAACAAACTCAGTGCTTAGCTAAAGGGATTGAGAATAGTACTAACAATTTAAAAGAATGATTTAATGATTAATGATTTAATAATGAGATTTAAGCAGCTACCATATCTCAACTGGTTATAGCTTTTGAAGAAAGTAGTATAAAATATATTAGTGATTTTAAATATTGATTATATATATTCTATAACTTTTTATATATGTGTATATATACAACATGTGATAACAGGAAAACCACATGAGGTAGAGGTAAAGTTTATTTCTATTTGACAGGTGACTACTGACCATGAACCAATAAGACACCTCTTGAAACTGGGCTTGGCCATATGAATAACTTTGGAAAACGTGACATTAACAAACATGCCACGATCAGTTACTGACAAAGTATCTGCACAATGGCCCTTATTGCTGAGGACCCTCCCACTGCCCTACAAACAAGCCTGCGCTGCCTAAGGAATGAAGGACCACATGAAGAGAGATTCAGCTGAGGTCCATTCCAGCCCAGAAATAAAAGAGTCAAATAATTGTGAAAATAATGTCTGTTGCTTTAAGGCAATGAAGTTTTGAAGTAGCTCACTACCCAACCATTTTTCTGGTCTTCTAAGAATTATTTTTAAAATATATATATATTTTTATTTATGCATACAAGAACTGGGGTGTAGGCCACAAGTACAGGGGGGATGAAAGGATTTATCAGAGACAGAGTGGGAAGCAGAATAGGCAAATCGACCGAAATACACTGCCGAGGGGAGCAGTGGGTGAGACTGGAGAGGTCTGCTGTGCCATGTGGGTCAGCTCCCTGGCCAGGAACTCAGGCCACAGTGGTTGGTGATAGCGTGATAGCCCTGAGACTTTAAACCCTGCACCACCAGGGAGGCTCCCTCTATAAGAATTCTTTAAAAAAAAATCAAGTATTTGTATTTGTTGTATTTTAAGAAAAACAACAGCCTTAATAAAAATGTAAACCAACTCAGAATCAGGTCTGGAGAAGATAGCACATCAAATGATGTATTTCCTAGAGACTTGTTCAAGAACTTTTCACTAATTCATAGGTAAGTTTTACTTACAGGCAAATAAAATATAACCATTACTTATTTTTGTTCACTATTGAAAACTATAGGGAAGCTTCTTAAATCTCTCAATTACTAATTTGAAATATATCTGATGTTCATGTATCTCCTAGAAAAATACCAATTCATAAAAATCCTTGAATTATTGCACTGTCTTCTTCAAAATTCCTGTTACTGCAGATCTCTAGAACTTTGTACTCTGCAACAATCTTAAAGGCAGTGCTGAATACTGATGTCACAAAGGCACTTCCAAACCTCCCTACAAAGGGAATTCACTGCCTTGAAATCAGTTTAGGAATAAGAGGAAGGAGAATGGCAGCATGCTGTTAAATTAACGTATCTTCCTCACTAGCATAAAAACAGAATAAGAAGTAATAAGGTATTCATAAAATGGTATTCCCATTTTTCCTAAGTAGAAATGCTACATACGAAAGACCTTTTTGTAGATGTTGCATGCACAGTCCAAATTCCAGATCAATCTAAAACCTAATTACCTAATTCCTTTGCTACTAGAAAGTAAGAGCCTCAGACATCCCCATCCCTCCAGTCAGAAACTTACTTCAATCAATTGACCATCAGTTCAGTGCTTCTCAAGGGACTTTTCAATAATTATGAAATGGAGGTAAAAAATTAGACTTCATTTTTCTTTAATTTTATTTTAATCAATTGAACGAGCTTTAAAATTCAAGAATTACATGTTCACTTTCAACAAGTTCTTGAACATTGGCTGAAATGCTTTTTAAAAGTAAAAGCTACTTTGTAAACTTTTGCTTATGCTGAACTTTACATTAAACTTTATCTTCCATAAAGTCAAAGATTATACTTCAAAAAATGTGACCTAACGGTACATTTTGTGCTCATTTCTACAATGCCTGCTGGATCAAAAAAATCCAATATATCTTCAAATTTCATACCTTGTATTTACAAGCACATTAATAAGCAATTCTAAAATATGGAAAAGTTTGACTACTCGTTCAAAACGTATAAAGTGATGGACTCATTCAATTATCTAGGGTAAAAAATGGAAAATCACACATCTTTACCTACTTTTAACTAAAACATTTCAAAAACAAAACTTTTATCTTGAAGATTGGTATGTAGTTCATCAAATATATGCAGAAGGCAGTACACATATGGCGTGCAGATTTCTAATATATGTGTTATTTTAATGAACATTTAAGCATAGTCAGAGAAATATTACCAGCAGTCTTTTAAATCTATGGTATGTCATCGCTAAAGTACAATGTGCTCATTTCTGCTCATCTTTTTAAGGAGAAACATTTACAAAGTGTTGGTATACTCTCAATACAAGCATCCTCATAGATGCTTCAAATTTATACAAGGGATTACTCAAACTTACAATTTTTCTCTAGTTGATAGGTTTTTTAATCTGTGAATCATTGTAAGGATGATGTAAAATTTTGGAATGTTGGATTAAACAAAATTTAACCAAAATTTAACCTCTCAATTTACATCCAAATTCAAGTTGAATTCCTAATTTCCTCTTATTCTTTAAAGGTGGGCTGGGAATTAATATGACACATGTTTATCTCCATAAGTTTGAAAATTATACTCAGCAGCATTAATATTTGTAAGATAAGCAAAATATCAGTCTATACAAAGATTATTTTTTAAAAGTCCCAGTATTGAAAATAGAGTGCTATAAGTAAGTTTCCCAAAAGGAATACCAAAGAATGCATAAAGACAAAATAATTAATTTAAATGTGCACTCATGCACAGAAACCATGTAAATGTTTATAAACATATATTGTTATTTTCCTTGCCGTGAGCTTTGTGGAATCAAATCCATTTTATTTGCTGTTATACCCAGTGTTTGACACAGTGTCCAGCAAGTGATAGGCTATGGGATAGAATTCTGATACAGAGCATAGATTACAACAGAGCAATAACTGCCCTCAACACACTGTTACAGAATAATTCATAAGGCCATTTTTATCCTGAAAAGTTTTTGTAAAAAAAATGGGAGAATGAGGAAGAACATCACATGAGAGTATTTCAGGCTATGAGATCATACCTTTGAAGGTGGAGTGTCATAAATGAATGAAATCTGACCAGAGTTGAGAATTCAGAGACTAAGAGTGGAGACTGACAGGACATGGATCTAAAAACATAAAGCAGTTCTTATCTGCTTTTCTAAACCATGATGTTTAGCAGTTCTAAACCATGATGAGAATTGTGGACTTCAACATTAAACCAATGTAAGCTACAATGAGTTGAATATTGTCCCCCAATTCATGTGTTCTTGGGACTTGTCAGAGGTTTTGAAGATATACTCATGGAAAAAAACAAGCTGAGAGTCCACAGGATTAGAGTAGACCCTAAACCAAAGGGTCTTTGTAAGGGAAAGCAAAGAGCACAAAGCTAGTCAGAAAAGAAGGTCTTTAAAGATAGAGACAGAGACTAGAGTGTTGTGTCTAGAAGCCAGTGAATTCCAAGGATGGTTGGTGGTCATCAGAAATGAGGAGAAAGGCGTAAAGTGATTTCTTCTTTCAGGCCTCCAGAAGGAACTGGCCCCACCAAATGCTTGATTTTGGATTTTTTGCATACAACTATAATAGAATTATTTATTTTTGTCTTAAGCCACCAAATTTGTAATGATTGGATATGGCATCCCTAGAAAACTAATACAGACACCACTGAAATATTTTGAGCAATGGAGTTTTGGCATTTAAAAAGAATAATTTGGTAGGAATAGAGTAGAAAACGGAGGGGAAACAATACATAGAAGAAATAGCTACACTACCCTTGCTATCGATAGTAATAAAGATTAATGGCGGGCCTCCCTGGTGGCGCAGAGGTTAAGCGCTGCGCTGTGGAGCTGTTGGCAGCATCGACGCAAGTTCGAAGCCCGGCTGGGGAGATTCCCACATGGCGCGGCAGACCTCTCCTGCCTCGCCTGCTGCTCCCCTCAGCAGTGTGTTTCCGTCCATCTGCCTGTTCTGCTCCCCACTCTGTCTCTGATGAGCCCTCTCACCGCCCCACACCTCTGGCCTGTACCCCAGCTTGTATGCACAATAAATAAATCTTTGGGGAAAAAAAAAGATTAATGGCAAAATGTCAAGTTAGAGTTGGAGAATGGAACAGCTTCCTTCCCTGGGAGGTCACTGGAAATGTATGGAGATAATTCTGGTTGTTACAGTGAGTAGGGGGATATCGTATAATTAGTTGAGATATTCCTTACGACTAAAAATGCCCCATCTATAATTCCAATAGCAACCAAAATGAGAATCAGTGAAAAAAAAAATAAGCAAAGAATCAACTACTGTATTCCTGTATAGAGCACTCAAGGATCTCAGTTATCAACATCATGCTTTTATTTTATACTTTTGCCACTTTTGTAGAGAAAAAAAGCTAACCCAAAATTTAGATGCCACAAGAAAGAACTATCAAATTAGAAGAGAATAAATTTTATACATAATTTTTGTTGTAACATGTGACGGAAATGCAATGAACATGTGAACAGTCATACAAGTATTGCCAAATAGTAATATATTAGTATCTAACAAGTAATGAATAGACATGAACAGGATAATAATTAGACAATCAGCCCTTTCAAAGAACAACTTGACTTTTTTTTCCAACATATTTTCTCTAGGAGTGACATTTCAAGTAGAAGAAATATATCTGGGGAAAAGAACACAGGGGGAAAAAACTTGCAATGAAACTTGCAGCCATTATTCTGGATGTTAAGGATCAATGACTTAAAGACTCAGCTGGGAAAATAGATGATGGATAAGCTAAAAGATTAAGGATTTTGTTCAATGGGAGACCGTGATCCATCATTACCACAAAGCCCAAACAAGAAATAAGTACACCTGACATTCAACAAACATTCAATATGCCCCAAAGCACACACTGTTTATAATCCAGTAGTTTTTTTTTTTTAATCAATGAGAAGACACATTTAAAATACAGTACCAATTATCTTAAGCTTGAAAGAGTAATGAGAAAATATAGGTAGATAGGTAGTGGATGTTACTGAAATATACTCAAAGCTTCCTAAGACCACTGAATTGTTTCTCATATTCTTAGCTTTGTATTCAAGTTCTGCTGGCAAATTATTGTTATAATATTGACTTTCATCCTAAATATCCCTTCACTGATCATATGACATGAAGAGCCTCTTGGAAAAAGGCATGATCTTGGGCAAGAAAGGTTTGTGGGTACAAGGATAACTGCTAGAACAAAATAGGCTGAGGGTTGCTGCTGGCACCACCTCCAAGAGCTCAGAGAGTAAGAGACTGTTCTAACATAGGATTGGGGTTGGTGCCACATGACCACAGCTACAACCACCATTCAACTTTACGTAAGCTAGAGTATTCCTGAAGGAAAATAGAAACAAGAGAAAAGACAGCATGGTCATATAATAGGAACGGGGATGGGAAAATTAGATTTAGGGAACAAGCAGTAAAATTAGAGACTGGAGACATATAATCAACGATTCTTAATTTCTTGGTAAAACTCTATTTAATTGGCTACATAGGGATATTGGAACCATATAATGAGAGACTTTAAATTCCTTGGAGAGAACCTCTACTTAATTGGAAAACATCAAAGATTTTTGATGAAAATGCACTTAAATGGAATGTGTGCTCAAAAAACATGCATCTGATAGAAGGACAGAGAATGAACTGCAGAGAATGGGAAGATGATAATTCTAAGAAGGGTTAAGGGTCTGAAGTTGAACTCTAATTGCAAACTTGCAAGTTAATCTGATATTATTTCTTAGATACTGGCAGAAGATATGAGACTCAAGGGTCAGAAGGAAAAAATTAAAACTTAATTGCTCACAGCAATAGCAAAGGTCAGTGTTATTATTTATGCTTGTGGTTCCCTGAGTCCAAATTCTCACCGGGTGATGAGAAGAGGGCAAGGTGGTATCAAAACATGCAGTGTATTACATTACAAGATAAGAAACTCAAGTTTAGAACAACTCTTATAATGTGCCTAAGTCCAAGCTTAGAACATCTAGCTCTTTTACAATGAACGTAAGTCTACTTCCATTTGACTTGGAGGGAGACATTATCTTTGTTATATTGTGGTGAGAGATCCATTTAGCTCTGTCTCCCTAGGCAATTCACTAAACACCATCTTCATCAAGGTGTCTGAAACAAGGCATTCAATGTCTCTGTTCTCAAGATGAGTAGAAAGACAAGAAATCCTTAGAGAATTTACCACCCCAGAAATACCACTGAGTTTGCACCCAACATAGAAAGCCTTTTGAATGCAGAATTTTATGTCTTCCTATTAATATGATTTGTGGTAGAGTTGGCTCATAAATACGGGAATAGATTTGGTTCAACTAAGAAATGATTTACTGTAATCTACTGTTAGTTTGACATCGATTCTTAGGATTAACTGAAGTTACATCTTAATATTTTATAGACACAATAATTAGTTTAAAAATTACTGTACACTATACCGTTAGCTGTGTGTATACACAAACTATCCACATCTTTTTTAAAAGCTAGTTTCCTTTTGGAATTACATAAATTGCTACTATTTAAATCAGTACAGCATAAGTTATTATTTATATACTAGAAGTAAAAATGTGAAAAGTTCAGACCATTTTCTATAATCTCAGTATAAATATAGTCTCTGCAAATTATCACTGCATTGAATTAAATAGAGAACAAAAAGTCCTAAGACCTGTGTCTGCTCTTAAGCACATTATTTACTATCAATATGTTGTTGGACATACTTGGCACTTACATTGTAAGTAGAATGAGAATCCTAGTCTCTTTCACATATATAATCTATCCCAAATTGAACATACCAAGGTCCTATGAATCAGGTCACAATACTAAAAGTGATATCCATCCTCAATTGTATTTTCCAAGGTGTTTCTCTTAATTTCACTGTCTAAATCAAAGAGACAAAAGCCACTAGGTTAACACTGTGGTTTAATGTATCTATACCTGGGTGCTCCCATCATTTGGAATACTTCACCACATGTCATGCTTTTCTGAGATGATTTGTTATTTACTGAGTGAGGTTCAAAAATGCTGCTGTTATACAACCTTGCCTCTTTTCATTTTAAAATATGAAAAAGCAGTTATGTTTCTTAGTGTTCCATGTTTACTGATATGTTGTACTTTCAAACAGAAGAGTTCACTTAAATTAGAACATCCATTATATTTTTCTTTCCCATGTCAACCCATAAAAAACAACTTTAAAACTTGATCCTAATTTTCTTTCTTTGATGTTCTAGGCAGTGTGGTTATGAGTAACCAAATACAAGAATAGAGGATACAGATTAGAAGATCATGGCAACTGAAGAAAGACATTTGCATAAAATCTGGGGTCACAGGTCTCCTTACATAAAAGTAGTAAGTGAAATATTATTTTTAGTGAAAACTATCTTTCAGAGGGTAAGATGAGGTAAGAGGGCAAGGAAAAAGATAACTATTTCTTAATTTTGTTTTTTTAAGTAAGAAAAAGTTGAAATATGAATGTGTTCAAAAGTGACTTTTTTTTTTTTCCTTCATGTTGTTGCTATTGGGGAGTGGGTGGGGAGTGAAAAGGAATGCTGTTATTTTTAATTTACTTCAGGAAATCAGGTGACTCATTTCCACTTAAGTGCTGCCAATATCTCAGGGGCCAACTTTTTCTCAGAAAGATATTTTGACCTCACATTGCCTATTGGTCTGTGGGGTCCATTCATTATCATAGAAATCTAAAGAAAAACTTCTAAAAATGAAAATCCCAGGTAACACACAAACATTAATTGAGAAGATAGGCAACTAAAGTGTGTATAAGATAAATGGAACAAAACAGCACAATGAATTCTGGAATGATTTTATACTCTTATTGTTTACAAATTTATAAGACAATGAAATCTTCTAAACCTTGTGGCTTAAACTTAGGTTCTTACCTATAGTTTAAACTTAGGTTCTTACCTATGGGAATACTGTCTAATGATTAATTCACTAAAATGTTGTATTCACAGAGCAACAATTTCCCAGTTGTATTGTAATTTTGCCTCCAAAAGTTCTTGCATATGATATGCATATGAGATAGAGATGTATATATACACACACTTGAATTTTTATCTATATTTCTATGAGGCTAGGGAAAAAGTTAAATTTGAGTTAATTGCTCATTAATTAATAATTAGCAACTGCTAATTAATTTTAATAGAAGTGCAGAGATATCTTGATAATCAGGTGACAGTTTTCTAGTTAGATATGTGGAAACCTAAAAGTAAGCACTTAGTATTCCATGTTTTCAATCAAAATGACACTTTCCCTCATATTTCTTCCACTTTCTTTTTTCGTACTTGGCACCAGAAAGATTGGCTGTCAATAAATTTTAGTTACTAAAACACACAGCATAGTCTTTGTCAAGGATAAACATGAAAGATGTTTCCTTGGGTTTTAAAGTTTTCCAGACTGGTCTGGAAAATACTGTATATATTTATATACATAACATGTGCCTACAACAATGCAGGCAAAGGAAATGATATGTAGTAAGAGATGGGCAAAATCCTCAATTTATTTGGAAGATCTAACTCAGATAGGATTATAGATGATGATTATGAAGGATATGAGAGTAGATATTAGAGATTAAAAAATGATAGATTTTAGTAGAAGCAATCAAAGCCTAATCTATCTGATTTAACCCAAAGTAAAATATAAATTACAATGAGAAGCTGCAGAACCAGTGAGAGATATGAAAAAGGTGGCTCAGTCATTAACCAGCTAGAAGGAGCATCCTTAACCAGAATTTTTTAAGTGAAAGACTGGCAAAGGGTTCCAGGAGCACCAACAGCAACTCCATGGCAACTGTTGATAGAAACGTATGTTGCTACAATACCTGTCATTGCCACAGTTCCATGCCAATGATTCCAACTTCTTATTAAAATTGAGTGTGGGATCAAGTATCAATTATGTGTGCACAATGTATCTAAGGGAAGCTAGATGAGTATCTGGTTTTGTTAGTCAGAAAATGGCCTGTTTGTTCCTCTGTCAGCCCATTTTGATTCCTTTTGGAGTATCTCTTTTTCACTCACTAGATTTTAAACCCTAGCCCATGAACAAAAACAAATTCATCTATAACCTACTTCTGTCTGTCTCTGGTATTGCCTAACATTAACATTATATAAATGAAAAACTTCTTACGAATTTTAATGTATTTTTTAGCATGTGCTCAGCATGACTTTTGAGAACTGAAGTTAATTTATGTTTGCTACATAATAATCCTTGTATGCATTGTATGAATGTACAATATTCACTGCATGAATACATGCTAAAATTCATTGCCTATTTTTATAAGTAGGCATCAGAATCAACTCTTTATATATTGCAAAAACATTTCTATATAACTTCTTGAGCACCTCTGCTATTAAGCAGTTCAACAACTGAACTAAGAAGTTTATCTCAACTGAAAGATCACAACTGTTTAGTGGCAGAGAATTAATTCAGTGAGCCAAGAAGAAAGTTTTGTAAATATAACTGAGTAGACTAGAAAATGGCAGTATCTTTCAGGGAGTAAGGCTACATTTTTTTTCTCATTAAACTTTCACTTTTTTTTTTTAACTGCGTGTTTCAATAAAATGAAGTTTGAAAATTTGCACATATTATAGTTATAAGTGAATTCTGGCACATAATATTAGCATATCATTAACTTAAATAGATAGTAGTCATTTTATGGATATTGTTATACCAATTTACATATACCCCAGAAACTCCTAATATCCTAAGACTGTTCTAAATTTTTCCAATAATGATTACATTAGTTTTCCTCACCACTTGTTAATGGGGTTATATATTTTCTCCTGTTTTGTTTTTTAAATAGCTTCTCATGATTTCTTTCTATTTCCTCTTTTTCTGTCTATGAAAGATCTGTAGAAATTTTAAAGTAGTTTTGATATTAATTTTTTATGATATATGTGTTGCAAATGCATTCTCAGAGTCACTGGCTTGTATTTCCACTGCATATAAGGTCCTTTTTGATACAGCAATTTTAATACATGACTGAACATCTCACATCAAATAAATCTTTTTCCAAAATCAAGGTAAACTTCTCTAGGATTGAGCTTTTCATATTTAAGCCTGTAATATGTGTAGCTAGATATAATGTAAATTGTGTGACTAGAATGAAGCAAACCTGGCCTAAACAAGAGAGAAGCAAACTTCAGAAGTTGACAAGTTATGTTTCAGAGCACAAGACCAGAAGAGTGAAATTTGTTTGCTGTCCTTAAAATGACCTCCTAACTGCCTGAGGTAAGAATTATCATGGAAAAGGGAGATGACTGGGACATGGTTGACCAGACAACATTTAGAAGCAAGGGATACTCAGTTTTGTTGCAGTTCAGAACCCAAATTCGAGTTACAACACAAACCCACAAAGGGCGACACATCAAATTCTACCAACTTGCATTTTTCTATATTTTTTGTTTCCCATCCCCTTAAATACTACTCAAAGATTTGAGTTTTGCCTCTTATATTTTTGCCAGTCTACCACAATAAAACTATTTCTTCTTTCCAAGTTGGTGTCATAATAATTGGCTACTATGCAAGTTGAGTAGTGAGCCCATTGCATGTTAATACCACTTTTAATAATGTGAAATCAGCTTTCAGTGTAATTATTGATTCTTTGCAAATACTAAGTATTTTGTCTCCAGTTCTTCTCTAGATCTTTGGTGTTCCATGCCATCATTCTGACGGTACCAGTGGATTTCCTTTTGTTTTCCCAAATCACATTTTATTCTGAATCTGTGGATTCTTATCTTTCATCACGTCTCTTTTAATATTGTCTCTCCTGACCCTTTGTTTCTTTCATTCTTATACCCTCACTTCCCTACATTTCCTATTTCATGTATCTTTCCACACTTCTTTTAGGTAATTTGTTCAGATTTTTATTTAATTTTATTCTATCTCTTCAGCTGTTTTATTTTTTTTTAAGATTTATTTATTTATTTATGCATACAAGCTGAGGTACAGGCTAGAGGAGCGGGGTGGCGAGAGGGTTCACCAGAGGCAGAGTGGGGAGCAGAACAGGCAGATCAACGGAAATACAATGCTGAGGGGAGCAGTGGGCAAGGCAGGAGAGGTCTGCCGCGCCATGTGGGAATCTCCCCAGCTGGGCATCGAATTTGTGCCAGCTGCCGACAGGTCCACAGCACAGTGCTTAATCGCTGCACCACCAAGGAGGTCATCTTAAGCTGTTTTATATCAAATATTTAACCAATTAATTTTGCTATTTATTCATTATTAGATTGTTTTTGCTGTCATTTAAAAAATTGTTTTTACTCATTTTTTTTAAACCTCCCTCCCTCCCCCACAGATTATTAGTCTACATATTTTTTCATTTGTACATGAGAATTCCAATATCTGGGAATTTTTCCAGTCTCAATCTAACTTCTCATCCTCCTCTCCTGCTTTTAATTCTCAAATAGTTTATTTCATTTTTTTTCATTGTTAAGGCTAATTAAAGATGTTTATTTGTTAAGTATTTTGGGTGCCTACACTGTGGTTTTCCTTTTTCAAAGAAGGTTTGTTTCCATTTCTTCTCCTGACTGGAAACCAAGAACATCAAAATATACATTTATAATTTGAGTAGCTTGGGCCTACTCAATTGAGAGCCAAAGTAGGAATAGGCACTATGCTTGTCATCTCCATGTAAGGTTTGTAGTTTTGTCCTTTTTTTAATTTAAGGTGAATTGATGAGGGAGCCTTTTGGAAAAAAGTTTTCCCACCTTCTTGGATAGCGCCTAGCCACCATGCACTGTCTCCTGCTTTCCTCAAGGTCCTCAGAGTGAAATATCAAGATAATTGGAGATTAGTAGCTGATTCCACATCTTCCTGTGATCACTGGGTCACTTTTCTGGCTGTTTGTTCTTGCTTTATTTTGGACTCTGAAAAAATTTTATACTGTTTTGCCGGCTAAGACATGTATTTCTAATATGTAATTTAATATTTTCATTTATTTCAAAATAAATGGTGTGCTAGTCTTCCATACTGTTAGGAAACTACTTTCCATATTTTTCTGAAATTGAATTTCTTCTCCTATGTGGCATATGCCAAATGCAAAGAAATAATTTGTTGGAGATCACTTTCTAAAGTAAATTGTACTGAGATACTGCATATTTTCCAGAATATTTGTTGACATTTTATATCACTAGTTAAAAAATAACCGAAGGGAAACAATCACTTATGGAAAAGAAAATGCTCATAATTTTGACTGTAAGAAAGTATAGTATCATTAGCTTAATATCACTGTAGTTTAAAGTGTCTAAGCCAATAAGAGCAAATTATCATTTTACATAATTTATATTCTATCAATATATGTGGACTATAGATTAGTATTAACTATAGGGGGCAAAATACATTTAGAAAACATTAAAATAAACACACAACACATACCTACGTGCGCGCGCGCACACACACACACACACACACACTAACACCCTTATTTTCTAAAACCTCAAGCAATTTCACAAAAACCCGATTACATAAAACTTTCGCCACTGGCAAATTTACCCCAGCTTTATTTACTCACACAGTATGAATTTACACTCAAGGCCACAGCCACTGGCATATCTAAATTACCTTATACACTACTTATTACAAGTTTTGAATTGAAGTTTCCCATATTGTCAATGCTAATAAAACTTCAACATCAAGTCTTTTCACTCCTATGACAATTACCACAGGCTCATACCCCAAAGTGGTTTTCTTCTTGGAATCTGACAACTTGAAAAAAAATAAACAAGTTTGTGCTATTCCATGTCATTTTTTACCAGAAATTACATTTTCTTTTAAAGATGACTCTACCTAAATCTTACACAAAGGAAAGGAGGAACTAAAATATCTGCCTTTGCTTCTTTCATTTACATGCTATTGCATGCTATTCATTCCCTTTATGTCTCATTATTAGAAAAATGATGACTAAAGCCTCAGAGAAATGTGCAGAAAAAGGGTGCTTTGTGAAAATGTGTAGTATTAAGTGAAAACTTCCCAGGAGCTAGTCATTAAAACACTATGATAACATAAAACACTGTATGTTTATGGTCACAAACATACAGGGTGGAAGGTAAAATCAGAATTAGAGAGTTCAACTAAAACTCATAACCAGTGCCATTTTGGGGAATTCTGCTAGCCCCATGCTCTTGTCTGTAGAGAGCAGTGGTATTCTGAAAGAATCTAGTCAATGACACAGGCCTCAGCACATATTAAGCGGCTGGTAAAGGGAACTGTTGGTTAGTGCAAGAACTCTTTGTTCCATTCCTACTCCCCAGACTGGAATTATACTTATTGTGGGTCACATGTATAAAGAGTTTCATCCTGCCCCTTCTGTTGTCATTCCATTAGTCATTCCCTTGAAAACTCAGGTTTGAGGTCATTGTACAAAGCATGGTAGACTAGATAGTGAACATCTCCCTATCTTCAATTCATATTGTGTGAGTTGTTGTTTGGATAATTTACACTTCTTAGCACTCTGGAATGAACATAGGTAGTGAAACACCCAAGTCCTTTGCCCCATGTATCTGAAAGAAAAGGGAGGAAGGTATTTGATGTGAGTCAGCAATAGTTGCCTTAGTTTTGACCTACATAAATTGTTGAACAAGTTACTCCTACCCAAACCCAACTCAAATCTTTCTGTAGTTACAGTCTATAATTCATATGGTCTGCTCCAGAACAAGTATCTCAACTCTGTCAGTTACAAGCAGATGATATTTGAGGTCAGTATAAGAGTAGTCTTCAAAAAGATTATCAGTACCATCAAGATAAAAAGGGGGAAGGATAAGCAAAGCAGTGAGTCACATAAATGGTACTAAAGAAAACAACCCATTTCATGAATATAAAATAATGCATAAGAATTCAATGGGGAACAGAGGGGAGATAGGTGGGATGTTTATATGTAATAAAATACTCAATAATTAGAACAATTTTGAAGGAGAGAATGGGACAATAGCCAGTTATTCTCAATATTTCCAACTTTTCCATCTCCCAACATCTAATCCATTATACACAAACAAGTCAGAGCAGTTTCTAAAGTATAAACAAGACCTTTTCATTCCCTTGCTCAACAGCTTTTATTTATTCCCTCTGCACTTAGTAATTAACAAACTGACTTCTTACCAGGGCCCCCCTGCCCCTGTCTTATACTCCAGAGTCTTCCTAGACCATCGCTCTCATGTCCCTCTGACTTGCTAAGTCCTCCTCCTCAGCATTTTGTACTAAATCTTTCCCCAGCGATGAAGCATTTCTCCTGATTCTGCAAAACTGTCCCATCCCATTCCTGACAACGTCTGATTATCCTACCAAGGAAGTCATCTTCTCACTCAGACTGTTCCCTTCAAAATACGCATCAGCAATCTAGAAAGTTGCTCTCCTTTCATTTGTAAATCAGGTCTCTGCTTGTTCCATGAGAATACGATCTCTATGATGGTTACTGAGTGCCTGCTGTGGAACACATCATTCTTAGAGTTTAGAGTAGAATGTAAGATACATCATGATGTGCATCTACCAGGCAAAGGAGAATTAAGAAAACTCTACCCATAAAATAATTAATAGGAAAAAATTACTGAGATTATAAAATCAGTAGTTACCTTGTGTTTGTTTGTACTTTTCCTTGATTTACTTTTTTGAATTTTGTCTTATTTGCAGAACCTTTGTCAATAAGAAAATATCCAAAATCCCTTGTGACTGTTGACATTTTAGTTTTATAAATATATACTGTTCTAGTACAGTTGGGAGTCTAATCTCTAATGATAAAAGCAAACAATAGATAATAGGTCAGATTTGAAATATCCTGAAATTCTGACTTAACTACTGTTTTGCACCAACATTTCTGAACTTGCTAACTGTACTTTTAAGATATTTATATAGATCATTACCTCTTACTATTATTAGGTTAATATAACAAAGTCATTTGCGAATTTGTTTGGTTTTTCTCAATGAGCACTCCTTAAGCATAATTCAATAATATTTTCGCATCAGCATGATGGTCAATCACCTGTGATTGTCTTCAAATTTATCCCAAACATTTTAGATTTGTAATATAATGGAAGGAAAACTATGTGCCTCTAAACCAAAATGTTTCCTTTAAATCTGGAAGCAAACCTTGACCCAGAAATGTTAGACTCAGAAAAAATTACAAGTGTATTAGTATTTGTCTTCAATGCCCCTTTCATTCTGTTTAACAAAATCTAGGAACAAATATCACTTTATATATGTCATGCCATTATTTTAAATTATTTAGAAACAGAGGAAGTTTCAAGAGAAAGGCAAAGTGTATGTTGGTTACACATGCCAATGGAATACTAATACAAGTATCTATTTAGTTTATAGAGACTTATGAAGTGAATAGATGAATCAATAGACATAATTTTCAACTTCGATTTTCTTTGCAACTTGGGAGTTTGATCAAATTTGTGTATTTCATAATTATTTTCACTACATTTTTCCTTATTTTAGTTTCATCTAGCAACTACTAATCTCATATGCCTTAAAACCTTTGAGGAAAAAAAAGTATTCTGAACAGATCAGAATATCCCCACAAGTAGATCTTATTGGACATATGAATGCCTCAGTGCACACCCAAGAGTCATCTTTAATGCAAATTCTTAGCCAATTATACAACCAGCATCTGTTTCAATGATGCTTTATGATATAAAATTTAGATCTAAATATCAACACACTAAGTGTCTGGAGAGCTGGTTGTAAAAAGAAAATGTTAATGTTCTTTAAACATTCTGTTCGAATAAACACTTAGGAGTTTAGTTACTTATTGAAATTTAATAATCCAAATGAGCAAGCTCAATCTAGCTATGTTCTTAGAGGCAGTTTACACAGGTATTACTTTTGATTCAGCAAACACTGTCCTGCAGCTAGTATCTCCTGTAATTGTGACTGAAAGAGAACCTTGAATACGCTGTAGAGAAAAGAAAAATAAAACATTCTAAGGGGACAGATAGAAACTTAACTGATCTCATTATCAATTAGTTTCAGCAGAAGACAAACTATTAGGCACAGATGAGATTGTCATTTTCTTTATATCTTTGCATGGTATTAAGGCTAAATTCTGTTTAAAAGTTAAACTCGATTATAACTTAGATCTTACTGGAAAGAACAGATAATAGGACAGGTAGTTAGAAACCTAATTATGGTTCATTTCCTTCTAACATCCCAAAAGAAACTAAAATGTATACTGCCTATCTCAGAAAGATTACAAATGTATTTTCTGGTTTGTATTTAAGAAATAAATGTATTTAAAAGAAACTCAGTGTTACAGTATTTTGATCAAGACCCCCAGAGTAACCACTATGCAGAAATGTAGAATAGAGGCTCACATGAAGAAGCAAAGACACTGAGAGAATCACTAGTAAAAGTCAACCAGAAAAAGCAGAGAAAAACAAGGGGAAAGAGAAACAACAGAAAAGTAAAACAATAAAAAATCAAAATGATTGATAATGGGCAGTATAGGGGCATCCTTGGTGGTGCAAAAGGGTTGAAGCTATCCACAGCCACTGCAGCATGAGTTCGATCCCCAGCCAGGGAGCTGACACACATGGTGCAGCAGACCTCTCCTGCCTTGCCCTCTGCTCCCCTCAGCAGTGTATTTCAGTAAATCCACCTATTTTGCTCCCCACTCTGATTCTGGTGAATCCTCTCACTGCCACCCCCTCCCCGACCTACACTCCAGCTCTTGTATGCATAAATAAATAAATATTTTTTAAAAAATAAGTAGTATATATCACTAATTACCCTAAATGAAATGACCTGAACTCACCAATTAAAGAAACAGAATGACAAAATAGATCACAAAATTTTCAGCCACCTATACTTTGTGTACAAGAAGATGATTAAACCCGAAATACAAAAACAAACTAAGAGTAAACGATTGGAGCAGGTTTTTTTTTTTTTTTTTTTTTTAAGATTTATTTTATTTTTGCATACAAGCTGAGGTGTAGGCCAGAGGTGTGGGGGGCAGTGAGAGGGTTCACCAGAGACAGAGCGGGGAGCAGCACAGGCAGATGGATGGAAATACACTGCTGAGGGGAGCAGCAGGCAAGGCAGGAGAGGTCTGCCGCGCCAGGTGGGAATCTCCCCAGCGAACTCGCTTCGCTGCTGCCCACAGCTCCAGAGCGCAGTGCTTAACTGCTGCGCCACCAGGGAAGCCCTGGAGCAGGTTTTTCAAGTCAAAAATGCACAAAGAAATGCAGGATCTGCTATTCTCATATAAGATTAACAAACTTTCAGCTTAAAAAGATAATCAGAGGGCCTCCCCGGTGGCGCAGCGGTTAAGCGCTGCACTGTGGAGCTGTTGGCAGTGGTGACGCGTGTTCGACGCCCAGCCGGGGAGAATCCCACATGGCGCGGCGGACCTCTCCTGCCTCCCCCGCTGCTCCCCTCAGCAGTGTATTTCTGATCTGCCTGTTCTGCTACCCGTTCTGTCTCTGGTGAACCCTCTTGCCACCCCACACCTCTGGCCTGTACCCCAGCTTGTATGTATAAATAAAATGAATCTTTAAAAAAAAAAAAAGATAATCAGAGACAAAGATGGACACTATACAGTGATCAAGGGAAGAATTCATCAAGATCTAACAGTTATTAACATGCATGCATCTGACAGAGTGGCGCCTACCTACATAAAACAAGTATTAACAAACCTAAAACAACATATAACAAAATAAAATTATTGTTAGAGACCTCAACATACCACTGAAAGCTAGATCTTTCAAACGGAAAATTAAAAAATAAAGGCCTTAAATACAGTGTTGGACTGATGGATTTGAAGGACATTTATAGAGTTTTCCACCCCAAAAAAATGAATGTTCTTCTCAAGTGTACATGAAATATTCGCAAGAATAGACCATATATGGAGACACAAAAACATGTCTCCGAAAATAGAAATTATATTAAACACCTTCGGAGATCACAATGGTGTAACAATGAATATTAACTATAAAAAGACTACCAGAATAAACCAAATTATTTGGAGCCTAAGTAAAATGCTTCGGAATAACTCCAAGATCAAAGAAGAAATATATATATTTACATGTTAAAAGGACAGGTTTATTAGGAAAAGGAGAAAGAACAAAACAGAGGCACCTGCGTAGTCACAGGTGGGCAGGAGAGCTGCCGCTGCTGCTTTACAAAAAGAAAAGTTTTGTGAAAAGAAACACCTGCATAGTCAGAGGCAGGCAAGAGAGCTCAAGAAATCATACTGCTTTCCATAATGGCAGTGCCAATTTACATTCCCATTAACAGTGTATGAGGGTTCATTTTCTGAATATTTCTGAAGCAAAGTACCAGATGATAGAACCACCATCTACTCCTTGAGAGCAGAGTGGAGGAAATGATGTGATGGGAAATTTACAACACTACTTGTGTGCATGTGTGTGTGTATTTTTTTTTTTTTGGCATACTGTACATTAGTAAATAAATAGTCTCTGCTTTTACAACACAGGCGTTTAGTTCTCCAGTCACACGAATATTGGTTTTGAGGGCTGGGCCATCTGGTGAATTGATAATCAGATCTGTAGTTCAACACTGTCATAAGAATTCTGTAGTAAGTCAAGGCCCAGTGTCTGGAGCATTTTTTCAAACATCCTCTACAAAGGACAGCTGTGACCACTGATCCATAAATACTCAAATTTAAAATTTGATATCATCCTTGGAAATAGAACCTATCAGAGGTGTATGCAGAAAACTACCTTAGTGTCTCAAATAGCTTGGATTCTGGCTTTTAGAGGCAGCCTATACTGTCCATTTCTTTAAAATAATATCTTTAGATGAAAATTAACAAAAAAAGCCCTATCCTAATTTTATTAACTAATTTAGATTCATTTGTTTGAAGAACAGACCTAGGAATGAAGTAATTCAGACAACACAGGAATTTTTTTCCCTAGCCATTTTGCAAATTCTGTTTGTCATTCTTACTACAAAATTACACAGACTCATGGTAATTAAAACAAAACCGATCATGCCAAAAAAATATTAAACAAGGTAGAGCAGGAATTATTAGATTAATGATAAAAATGAAGAAAGTTTAAAAAATCATGACTAGGTGACACAGTCTACCATCCATGCAAGTCCCTACTATGCACATACTATACCTCCTCCTATTTTCCTGTCTTTAAAGTTCTACTTGCAAGCCATTTAAACCCTTCTGCTGTATGTGTGTTAAAATTGCTATAGCATAAACTAAGGAATAAAATAACACTAAAGGGTTTAACTAATCCTTGAATAGCTTTGAGCATCATTATTAATAACTATTAAGGTATAGATAAGCATAGTTTAAG
Organism: Scalopus aquaticus; assembly: GCA_004024925.1. NCBI lineage: Eukaryota > Metazoa > Chordata > Mammalia > Eulipotyphla > Talpidae > Scalopus > Scalopus aquaticus. The sequence continues at coordinate 64,377 of PVIJ01009709.1, forward strand.
TAATGTGTTTAACTGTACACTGTTATTTTTTTTAACTATATTCAATAGATGTCTTTCCCTCCACTTTCTTCCTTTTCTCTACATAATGGCCTCCTTCTTTCTAAAGACTTATTGAACAGTCTATGCAAAAGTGACAGAACTGTCAGAGTTTTAAGAACTCAAAAATAAAATCATCCACATCACTTTATGGATTTTGCTTGGAATGGTCACCAAGTGAAAAAAGCCGGCTTGAAGTCAGAAAGTCAATGACTTCTTTTCTGCAGTGACGAGCCATAAAAGTAGGTAGGAGGGCTGTTGAAACAGGTTCTTTTCTGGCAGGTAGGAAAACCTGCCAAACTAACACAGAAGCAGTCTGGCCATGGGAAAGATCAATGGAATACAGAACCTCTTCAAACTGTGGTGAATGTACAGCTGGCGTCTACCCAAAAATGAAAATATAAAGACTGCTTGGCTCTAAAGTGCTTTCCTACCGTCAGAGATAACAAAAGGAATGTCTTCTATAAGACTGGCATCTTAAAGGACCTCCCTGGTGGCACAGCGGTTAAGCACTACACTATGGAGCTGTCGGCAGCTGCGATATTCGAGTTCAGTGCTTGGCTGGGAAGATTCCCACATGGCGCTGCAGACCTCTCCTGCCTCGCCCGCTGCTCCCCTCAGCAGTGTATTTCCTCGATCTGCCTGTTCTGCTCCCCACTCTGTCTCTGGTGAACCATCTCACCGCCCCACACCTCTGGCCTATACCCCAGCTTGTATGCATAAATAAATAAAATCTTAAAAAAAAAAAAG
>PVIJ01009710.1:0-65072 GCA_004024925.1 Scalopus aquaticus
GCGTCAGGACGCCACCCTGATACATGGGTGGTCACGACAAGGGCCAGGGGCTCTGCCTCCTGTCAGGTCTCAGGGCTTCATGCTGTCCTTCCTGACGAGTCTCCCCTGGGGGTCCACAGGGCTGCCCCTCACGCCGGCCTCTGCTGGGGGGGCCCCTGTCACAGAGGCCCTTGCCCTGCCAGCTCACTCCAGTCCAGCATTTGCTCCACAGGGACCTGGCTCCTTTTGTTCGCTGCTGAATCAGGAACCTGGAGCAGTGCCCGGCACAGGGCAGACACTGCCCGGATATGTTTGTTGAGTGAATGACAGACCAGGCAGAGGCAAGCCCCGGGAGCTCACACCAGTAAGAACATAAGGCCGCGCCGTGTATCAGCAGATGTCGGAAGGTGACAGTCACGCCCTCGCTCATCTAGATGGTGACATGAGCCCCGCCAGACCCCAGAGGAAGCAGCAGGTGGGGGGCTGTACGTCCACCATGAGGATAAGGGTGCCTCTTCTCCAGAGCCCCTCAGGGAAGCCCAGACATGCTGTGGGCCCCGAGCTGGCTGCTAACAGTACTGGGCTTATCCCATCAAACATCTGGGGCCTGACCGTGCTGTCAGGGTTGACGATGAATCTCGAAACACCACCTTGACTGGCGAGACAGCGCTCCAGCAGACTCACCCTGGGAGGGGGGCCCCCAGGTCCCTCACAGAGCTCAGAACCCTAGAAGCACTTCCCCAATCTGAGACAGGAGCCCAGAATTCCAGGAGACAGACCCAAGGCCGCCTGCCCAGGGTGACACGGGGAGCCCAGGGGCCCAGATCCAGGAGCCGGGGCCCACAGCACTGCAGCCACACACGGCGCCGGCCAGGTAGCCCACTCACTGGTGGGTCAGGAGAGTTCTGGCAAACCGGCCCTCACTGTAGTCACCTTGGAGAACTCTGGGGAGAAAGGTGCCCGCCCGGGGCCCTGGAAGGTAGTGACCCAGGGGTACCCTGGGATGTCAATGTCCAACTCCTCTCCCTCCGTGGCTGTCCCACACAGCATCTGAAGATGCGAGGAAGCGGCGTCCCCGACCTCCTGGAGACAGCCTGGGAGGCGGCAACGCCCACTGCTGACCACAGACAGGGGCTCACCTGCCTGCACCATGGGGTCTTGTCTGTGAAGCTACATCATCAGGCTGTGAGGCCACCACACAGCGGGAGCAGCTGGCTCTGGGGCCAGCCGGGGCCCAGCGAGGGGCTGCGCTCTCATCCTCAGCTCAAGAGTGAAGGCTGTTTCCCAGGGACCTCCCTGGGGGCTAGGAGGACACCACCCAGAACCCCTCCCCCAGCCTGGCAGCCTCCCAGTGTCCCCCAAGCCTGCAGTTCTGGAGACCTCCAAATGGGGAAAACCACTCAGGGCATTTGTTTAAATGCCAATTCCCGGGCCCAACAAGGGGTAAAGACTGTGTTGTGCTTTAACACAGCTCTACTGTGACCAATATCCCCAGAGACTGGGGGCTCCTGCCCCAGAGGGCCCAGCTGGAGGTACCCTGGGGAGGGACGCAGGAGGCAGGCTGAGCGCACCCAGCGCCGGAGTAGAAGGAGAAGGCGCCGGATTCTGCCAGTAGAGGGGGCTGTGGGCCTTCAAACGCCAGGCCGCCCCCTCGCTGCAGCCTCAGACCTGAAGGAAGGGATTTCTGGAGGTTCTCCCAAGGGCCACACTTGGGTTTGCAAAAATTTGCATGCTGTTTGACAACTATATACTTCTTATCAAGCAATTTTACAGGCTGTCAGCTCTTTGCTTTCCTGTTTTCCTCTTGTTCACCCACCCTGTCATCAGCCTGGCTCTGCCTCGGCAAGAGGGCTGCAGAGACAGGAGGGCAGCCGAGCCAGAGCTCCGGGGCTCAGACACCCCGAGTGCAGGGCAGGGCCTCCTCTCCTGGACCAGGACTGGCCCTGAGGTGGAAGGGTGTGTGGGGGCGTGAGCTGGGGTGTAAAGTTGCCATGGTGTTGGCTGTAGGAAAGAGAGCCCCCCTGGCCGCAGCTAACGGGGTTCCTCCCGGACCACAGTCCCGAGGGCAGCGCTTCCAGCCTAGGGGTCCCATGCTGGAGACAGAGGCCTGGCGGCTTAGCTTCTGCGGCCTCGGGGAGACTTGGGCCAGCCCAGCAGCACCCAGCACCAAGGGCCTGTGGGGAGGTGACGCCCGCGTCTTGGGAAGGGGCAGTAGGGAGAGGAAGAGCCCAGCCTCTGGCCTCTCAGGCACTGGCTGCCCGCCCAGGGGGCCGGTTTGGGCCCCGATGGGTGGGGAAGGCCATCTGGCTGGGCACCCTAGGGCCCCACTGACTGTGGGGCCAGCTCACTCTCTCTGGGCGGCAGAAACGTGGGAGCTGAGCCTCCCCAGGTCACGGTCTGCCTGGCGGCTCCTGGGTGCTGCGGCTGGCGCAGCGTCTGCCAGAGCCGCCGTGCAGGGACCCAACTCGAGAGACACACCGATGACAGCAGGCGGGGACGACATAATGGCCTTTCGTTTCTATAGAAACAGCACCTCAGGGTGAGGGGCTGGAGGAAGAGACAGCTTCCACTTCACCTCCAGCGGGGACTTGGGAAACGGCCCCTTTGTGGCAGGCCCACCCCTCCCCCCATGCTCTGACAGGTGTTCACCATGGCAACCCTTCCTCCAAACAAGAGGCAGCGAGCAGCACAGCATCTGGTCTGGGCCGTTGGGGGGCCGGAGGGGGCTGGGTTGGTCCCCTCTTCCCCCCCCCCCGGGGCACAGCCTGGCCCAGGTTTCAGTCCTGGCCAGCCACCACTTTCTGTGCCTGGGCCCACACCTCTTGGTTTGCACCTGCAGCCTGCATGGTGGTTGTGGGAGCCAAGGGGGAGAGGAAACTCATGGTGGGGGGCCTGGCACTCAACACGCAACCCCGGTCAAATTCCCAGCAGCACCCGGGCCTGTGCTGAGAGAGAGACTGAGCGGGCCTCCTGCAGCCGGGTGGGGAGGTGATAGGGAAGGGGTGGAACGTGGCCGTGGTCCTGGCATCCGAGCCCTGGTCAGGTCACAGCTGGGGGCCTGGAGGGGCAAGAGTCTCGGGAGCACTGGGGAGGCCCAGAGGGACCTCAGGCCCTGCCATCACCAGGAAGCTGATCTCGGTGCAAAGCTCCACAACCCCTCCCCCACCCCCGCCCCGGGACACCCACCCCGACTCAGAGCTGCTGAGAGCAGAAAAGGCAGCGGCAATGGCGCTGGTGTCACCACCAGCCTCCTGAGAGGCCACACAGGGTGCTGTTCCAGAAGAGGAGGGAAAGGTCAGGACCTCCAGGGGCTTCCAGAGAAACAGCCAGAACCAGCTGCCCCAGGCACCAGCTCTCCTGGGAGAGCTGCAGGGCAAACACCGTCTCAAGCCAAACCCTTTACCGCAGAGACCAGGGTGTTGCCGGGCAAGGGGTGGGCTGGCGTGTCTGACCAGGTCAGATCCTGACGTCAGGTGATGGGGCAAGGGACCAGCTTTGCCGGCACAAGCCCCAGACTCTCAGCAGGGTTGGGCCTGAGCCCTGCCACGTGGCCGCCCTGCACCTCTGCTTCTCCATGTGCAAGGAGGAAACGTCCGTGCTCACTGGGATTTCCTGAGTTACCTGGGAACGCCCTCTAACAGTCGGCATGTGAGCTCTCCGACCACACCGTGCCCAGAGCTGTTCCAGCACTTTCTGTCCCCAGAACAGCATCAGTGGGGCAAGGCAGGTACTGCTCTCCCCTTGGAGAGCCATGTGGGGTCTGGCTCGTGGCCACAGGGGGATAAAGCAGAAGAGGAGGGGCCCCCACGCTCCCGCGGCTGCGCTGGCTGCAGATCTTAGGCCTGCTCCTCCGTAAGGGCCAGAGGCCTCACCTGAGACGTCGGCACAGGAGCCCTCGCTGGGCCTCTTCCCTGTCGGCGGCTGCCTGTTGGTGAGCTCTGTGGAGGGGGAGCCGGCCAGGCCATTGGGCTGCGCAGGCTTCTTGCGTCTGCTGGAGAACCACTTGCCCAAGCCCTTGCCCTCTTTGGCCTCCCCGTTGGCAGTTGTTCCCTTGCCGTTTTGGGCGAGTGCCTCTTTGGGTTTGCACTTGAGGTCCAGGTTCAGGGGCTCCACTGGGGGCAGGACCTGCTCCAGCGTGACCAGGTCATTCAGGAAGTTCTCCAGGCGCCTCGACGCCTCGCCGCCTCCGCCGGCCTCCTCCTGCCCCTGCGGGCCGCCCCCGGCCTCCTTCTGCTGCCAGACAGCCCAGCGCATCATCTCCCCGGGCGGCTGGCGGCCGGCGGTCACCAAGGCGTACTTGGGGTTGATGAGCTTGCGAGCCACGGTGGAGGAGCTGTGGCCCAGCCTGCTGGCACCTCCCAGACCCAGCAGCCGGCACCAGTCCACCTCCTCGGAGATGGCGTACAGCTCCCGGAACTCCATGTCGAAGGGCTCCACGTACTTCCCGGTCAGGAGCAGCAGCAGGTTCCTGTCCATGTGGGAGGAGCTCCAGGTGAACCTGGGGGTGGGGACAGAAAAGCAAGACGCATGTGCCCAGGTTGGGGGCCGTCCCCTGCCGGCAGGCCCCAGCGAGCCCATCTCAACACCCCCTGCCCCGTCCCAGCCTGATCTGCCACTGAGGCGCCCCCGGCTGCGTGCGGGGGGCTCTCTCCACGGACCCAGACCCTTTCATTGTCCCTGTGGGTTTGGGCTTCACCGCAGAGCGCAGGAGGCACATGCAGGGCAAGGGCACGTGGAGGCAGACTGGTCTCACTCCTGGTTTCCACCCACGTGCCCCTTGTGAAATGGGGCTCCTAGGAGTGAGATGACCTCAGTGCCTGACCGCACATGTCCAGCGAGCGGCAGCTGAGCCGCCCTGGTTTTTGAGGCTCCCCTTCTGCGCTCACTCTTCTCTGAGTCTTGGGAGCCCCCAGTGTCTGCCGATGCCCGACTGCCACCTGGGAGAGGACCAGGGCCACTGCCCGGGGGTCCGCGTGGCGCGGGCCTCTTCCTCACCAAGGTGTTCATCTACTTGGAGGGCAGAGACCGCAGACAGGTGTCTCTCCTGTTCCTCCCGAGCCCGCCTCCTGGAGCAGCCTCTCCACGCCACTTTTGTTGCCCAAGTCTGGTTCATCCTGCTTCCTGCTGGGCCCACCTACCCCCAGCCTCAAATGGAACTGGTCACACTGGAGCATGAGAGGAAGGCAGGATTGAATGCCCAGTGAGTTGATCCTTTTTCTGGAATAATCCGATGGCCAGAAAGTTTGAGGGAAGGGGCTGGCCAGGAGGCCCTTCTTTGCAGGTCAACACAGGCCCCAGCCAGCATCTTCCCGAACGTGGCCGGTTACCACCGTGCTCACAGGCCTCGTGGGCCCTTCCTTGCCCTGCCCCGACTCACCGGTAAGATCCAGTGGCGACTTTTTCACCATCAACCATCAGGAACTTGGACGAGAGGGTCCCCTTAATCCTCCCGATGGGCATGTAGAAGCCCACGCCCGCCACGGAGCGGATTCGGATGTTCTGCCGGGAGGGGGAGAAAGGCTCTGTCACCGGCTGGGGGCTGGCGAGGCCTTGCGCAAGTCTGCCTGGGCAGGGCGGAGACCGGGCTGGCCCGCCGACCCTCCACCCTGCTTCCTGGGGAGCTGGAAGGGCACCCGCAGTGCAGGAGGCGGGGGGCGGTCAGCAGATGCCCCTCTGGGAGTGGACGAGCTCAGGTGTTCCCGCCTCTCCCGCAGCTCCAGGGAGGGAGCCCCAGCCGTGCAGGCCGAGCCTCCCAGGGCCGGGCCAGAGCTGCCTCGGGAGCCCCAGCAGTCTCGGGCTAAAATTCAAGCGGGGCATGTCATTTAGGGCTGCCAGCTCACAAGGCGAGACTTTGGACGGAGGAAGCGGGTGAGAGCTTGACGGCGCCCCGAACGCAGGGCGGCTTACCCGAACCCGGAAGTCGGCGAGCTCCAGGCCCCGGCACATCTCCAGGAAGCACTTCACGCCGGCCTCGTCCAGGATGATGTAGACCGGGACCCGGCGCCGGAAGGCCGCGTCCACAATGTCTTGGAAGATGTCCCCGTCGGTGAAGACGTCCATGACCACAGCGATGACCTGCAGGGGAGGGACATGCTGACTAAATGCCTGGACACAGACCCCGACTCGCGAGGAGTAACCGGTGGCCACATCAGAAACCCACCCACCCGGAGCCCGGATTCTCAGGCCCCACTGCCTGTGGGCACAGCCGAGCCCTGGAGATGGGCTCTCTGCTCCGGGGACCACTGGAGCGTCCCGTGCTGCTCCTCCTGACAAGCCCCCACGCCGAGGGCTGCGGCACCTCTGGTAGCCCTCTCCGGGAGTGGAGGGGACGCGGGAAGTCGGTCCTGAAGCCTGGGAAGCAGCAGGCTCGGGAGGACGCGCTCACCGAGAGGCAAGGGAGGGAGGTTTCAACAGTCACGGGTCTGCTCTCGGCAGACCTGAGGGCTTTGCTCCCCTGTGGCTGTTCTGAGTGCTGTGCCCCCCAAGTGCAGAGCCAGTTGGCGCAGATCCCCCTGGCTTCCAGTGTCTGGCGCATCTGTCCCCATCCTCCAGTCAAGGTCACTGCCTAGGACCCTGATTTCCAAAAGTCAGTCCCGGTGACCCACGCTGGAAGACGAGGTCTCCTGCAGCCCCAGGCCTTTCTGACTTCGGCCCCCTCCCCCTTCCTCACAGACTCCTCCAGCCACAGAGCTTCGAGCGCTGTGCCAGCATGCAGCAGCAAGGGCATCTCTGGGGTCAGAGAAGTCTGGTTATAAGCGTTTTCTGCTTGTGTGACCTTGGTGAGTCACTTGACCTTGCTGAGTCTGCAAAAGGAGGGTGCCCGTAGACTTCATACATTCACCGCGAGGATTAGAGGTGACGTCTGCGAAGCGTCACGCGCGCCTGCTGTGTCGCAAGTCCTCAGCAAATGGCCACCCGGCATGACCGAGGGAGTCTGTTGGTTGTTGCTGCTGAAAACCTGAGTTCTGGGCTCAGACAGACCAGCGCTGGTCCACGAGCTCCACCGCTGACTTGGCAGCAAATTAGAGCTAATAGCAGCATCTATCCCAGAGGGCTTAGAGAGACGGACCAGGAAAGCATTTAGCACAGGGCCTGGCACGTGGTAAGCTCAGTCAGTGATATCCACCATCACCATCATCTGCCTTGTCATCATCACCTCCATTGTCACCGCCAGCTCTCCCTCCATCACATCATTGTCACCACCACCATCACCATCATCACGTGCGTCTGCCTCTAAAGACCCTCGCTCCACCACCATTTACACAACATCGCTCAGACGCTCCTTAGTTCCTGCACTTACTGTCCAATCATTCAGACAAGTGACACTTACTGAGCCCCCCAGGCAGAGGAAGCATCTAGAGACAAATTAGCAATAAGTCCTAAGTTCGAGGGGCTAATCCAGTTGAACCAATGAGACATTTGCACAGAAGGACCAAGACATAGGCAAAATGAGACAAATGCCTTAAGAGGGGCACAAATGACCTGTGATGTGAGTTCAGAGGAGGGGAGGGGAGGGGTGAGGGGGGAAAGAGGAGGGGAGGGCACCTGACAGATCCACAACTTCCAGCCAGGGGACAATAAGAAAGGCTCTGCCATGGAAACCGAAACGAAAGACAGGCAGCGGACTCAGCACCAAGAGAAATGAGCGGGGAGGAGCACAGCAGGGACGCGGGCAGGGCTGTCCCACGTGGGCTTGCTGTGCCTTGCACACGGGCACTGGGCTGGGGAGTGAGCGGGCGGTGTGCCTGCCTGCAGAAGGCGTGCCTTTTTCTAAGGTGCCATTTGGGCTAGCTGGGGCCTAGGTGGTGGCATTTCAGGCAAAGAGCAGAGCACAATCAAGGGCACTGGGGCCAGGGATTGACATGCACCCAATACTTTTGATGTGCCCCCACCTGCTCCAGGTGCTTTGGGGGAGCTTTCTAATATGACCCTCACTATGGGGAAGACTGTTACTCCCAGAGAGGAAGCAAAGGCAGAGGGGCAAAGCAACGTGTGGGTCACAAGGCTGCACCTAGCAGAGCAGGGCTCAGACTTGGGTCTGGCTGCAGAGTCTGCATCCCACACCGGCTCACAGCTATAAGGTGTTTTAGAAACACCAAATCAAAAACTGTTGAGTTTTTAACAAGATAAAGAAGCTTCTAGCGAGACTGACAAATCCAGAAGAAGGACAAATAAAATACTGAGCTGACTACAGACATACCTCCTTTTTAAAAGCAAATAACTACAGACATATAGATTTTAAGAAATTCTCACAGCTTAGGAAATGGTAAAATGTCAAAAAGAATATTAACAGTGTCTACACATTGATGAATTTAAAAATAGAAGGACAAGGGTAAGTCATTAAAAGTGAATTAAAGAGGCCTCCCTGGTCTCACAGCGGTTAAGTCTCAGCACTATCAAATTATCACCAGTCACTACGGCCTGAGTTCGATTCCTGGCCAGGGAGATTCCCACATGGCGCAGCAGACCTCTCCTGTCTCCCCTCAGCAGTGGATTTCAGTGGGTCCTCCTGTTCTGCGCCCCACTCTGTTTCTGGTGAATCCTCTCATCCCCTGCACCTCCGGCCTCCACCCCAGCTCTTGTGTGCATAAATAAATAAAAAATAATTCTTAAAAAAAAATTGCAACTTAAGCACACTGTGTTTATAGAGAAAACTTGAAAATTCAAAGGACATTTGAAGACAGTGAATAAATGCAGAGACAAATCATGATCATAGATAGTAGCATTTAATATTAAAAAAACAATTCTCCTGGGCCTCTCTGGTGGCACAGCAGGTTAAGTCTCAGCACTATGATGAAGCCATAAGCAGCCGCTGTGGTGCAAGTTCGATCCCCAGCCAGGGAGATTCCCACATGGTGAAGCAGACCTCTCCTGTCTCGCCTGCTGCTCCCCTCAGCAGTGTACTTAGCTCGATCTGCCTGTTCTGCTCCCCACTCTGTCTTTGGTAAACCCTGTTACCACCCCTGGCCACACCCCAGTTCTTGTATGCATAAATAAATAAATCTTTTTAAAAAAATTCTCCCCATATTAATAAAATCTGATGCAACTCCAATGAAAATGTGGAAAAAAATTTGGAGAAACTCAAATACTTCTAAGAATAAAGAACCACACTAAGTCAATTTTGAAAATTGAAGCTACCAGCGGACACGCTGGCCTCAGCAGACAGACCCACAACAGGCACAGTGCTGGGGGCTGCGGGAGGGAGGAGCTGCCCAGCCCGCGGAGAGACCAGGAGTTGCGTCTCTGCACCGTGCACAGAACTTTAACTCTGACAGAGGTGGAGCCACATCACGATGGAGAAAGGATGCTGCCTAGTGTCAATAGGTGGGGAAATGCCTTCTATATAAAGAGAAATAAAGCTGATCCCTACACCTCACACCACACACTCCAGGCAGGTGCAATACTCATCCGAAAAAGAAAAAATCAGAAATTGATGAGATGTGGGAAAATATCTCCATGACCTGGGTAAGCAGGGACTTCTAAAGGTTCCACAACCGCCATTCAAAGGGCAAATAAAATAAAAAAAGACTTTTGACAAATCAGGGACTTTCTGTTCAAAGAAAGATGCCACAGATAAAGGCAACTGGCAGGTGGCGGGACGAGGTGCCTGCTACGTCTGCACGAGAGGAACGAGGAGTATGCAGGGGCACCGGCGACCGGCAAGCAGAAGGTGGAGAACGAATGGGAAAAGCAGGGAAAGGACACCAGAAGGCCATGGACAGCAGACGGAGCTGGGCCGCTGGTAAGCATGTAAACAGAAGCGCACTCCGTCAGTCAGCTGAAAAACTCCACTAAAGCAAAGAGGTAAGAGAAACAGATACCTCAATGATAGCAGTAAGATGAACTAAAAATTAGAGAGTTGGACCCTCTTAAATGCTGGAATGTGAGGCGGGGGGGAGCCCCCGCCCCCACTGGTGGGAGAGGATACTTGCGTATGGCTCTCATGGAGCAGCTAGATAGAAGTCCATGGATTCAGGATGTTCATCCCACAGGCCAGGGTAGCCGCACCCGGCCACGCACCAGGCGCCCACGGGGTCTCTGCACAGGAGTGTGAGGGGCAGAGCACGGACATTTGCCACGCTCTCTGTGCGTAGCCAGGAGCTGGGGACAGGTCAGACACGAGGGCGAGGAAAGCAGGAGGCGCAGCGGAAACTGTGCAGCAGCCAGAGCAGCCACCGACGTCCCCGTGCAGCAGTGAAATTCGTTTGATTCGGATGTGAGAGAATGAGCGCAATGGAGCTCATACCCTTCACGTAAATTGAAACGCAACAGGGAACACCACACGCGCTAGCCAAGGATGACAGGTAAGTCAAAGGGCGTCCACCGAGTACGTGCGGTGGCTGCTGGGGAGAGAGGGCAGGAGGGAGGGAGGCAGACAAGAGGGGCTTCCTTGGGTGGGCGAGGGTGGCGTGTTGCAGGTACCCAGCGCACCTGGGCCTGCCGCTGGCCTGGGCCGCTCCCACAGGGCCGGAGCAAGCTCTGGGAGGGTGCAACTTGACACTTGGGGCTCCGTGCCACCAGAACCCCGGCTTTCCACATCTGCAAGGCTCTTGCTATCTTATTCCCGTGTCCTGCCTGGGGCCAGAGTCCACTGCCCACTCATTTCTAAGCTCTCCGCCGTGCTGGGCTTGCTCCGGTGCTGGGGACTGCCTGACTGGCTCACAGGAGGCCTCTAGATTCACACTCTGGCTTTGGTTTTGTGATTGAAAAAGAGAGCGGGGAGCCAGTGGCCTTGGCCTCGACCTGCGCGGATGTGATGTGAGAGGATGGTGAACTTCAGGGAGAGCCCCGTCCCTGGGGCCCAGCCTTCAGAAGGCCGGGGCTGGGCACCCTGGAGAGAGCCGGCCAGCCATGTCCCCACCAATTAAATGATGAAATATCTGCAGCTGGAAAAAAAAATCAATTGCTCGCTGACTCCTGCGATCTCCTGGTGGAGGAGAAGTGATAATTACCCTCGCTTTGGTCTCGAGGGCACTGCCGACATCAGCCCCGCAGCAGCAGGCCCAGGGGAAGCGGCCACTCCCTGCTCCAAGCGTCTGGGCTCCCACGTGACCCTCCGCCCATCCAGCCAGCCCCTGATGCCTGGGGCAAACGGATGTAAATGGGGGACGTCGTGGACTCGTGGACTCAGAACCGGGGAGACAGATTTCGTTCTCAGGAGAGAAGAGTCATCACCACTGCCCGGCTGGCTCCCCACTCCCAGGGGCCTGTACGGTTCCCCACGGATGCACGGCACCTGGGAGAGAGGTTAATTCGAGGTGGCCGTGGCTTTTAGTGGCTTTTAGGGACCGTCGCGTGCCAGCAGAGGGCCTGACGCTGGTGTGCTCCTCCTCTGGAGAGTGGTTCTCGCAGGGTCTGCTGCGTGCTAGGCAGGGGGCGGGGGACAGGAGACGGGGGATGGGGGGGGCAGGGGGGGAGCCTCAGAGCGCCCTGTCTGTCATTCCACGTTAATTAAAGCGCCAGCATTTCCGATTCGCTTGCTGGACTCCTTAATTACTGCTAGATAACAGAAATGAAAAGGATCTACCTCCCCATTGATCCATGGCAGCCCCGCTGAGACAGCCGGGGCTGGGGCCGGGCGTGTGGGGTGACCGGGCGGGAAGGCCACCGCCCCCAAACCACCCCACGTTGGGAGGCTACGCTGATCAGCCTGGCCCACAGGCACCTCCAAAGTCAACACCCTCCTGGTCGCCCTGGCCAGAAGCCCAAGTCACTGGCCTCCTCTCCTGTGGCCAAGTCCATTTGGTCACCTTGTCCAGCAGGTCCTGCCGGCTCCTTCTCTGGGGAGACGCCTTCGTGTCCTCACTGCACCTGCCCTAACTCGGGCCCCTTGTTTCTTCTGGTCTCGCTAGTCTCTCTAGCTCCAAGGCAGTTTCCAGAGCTGCACCGCCCCCCCCCCAACTGGTGAACCAAAGGACCCCATGGCCCGAGGGAGGCTGGAGCTCCTGAGCTTGGCATGTGAAGAGTCTCGTGTGCGGAACCTTTGCCCCCTCCAGCTTCATTGAGGGTCAGCTCACCTCTCCTCTTCCGGCCACGCAGAATGACCTACGGTTACCCAAATGCAGGGTTTCCCTGCCATGGCCCTGCTGGTCTTGGTGGGGGGTGGGGAGGGGGTGGCTGTGATTCTTTGTCACTGTCCTGTGCACTGCAGGACGTTTAGCATCACCCAGAGCAGTGACAACCAGACATGATAAATGTCACCTGGGGGCAAAACAGCCACACCCCTCCTGCAGCACAAATAGCGGCAAGTCAGGTACTTTCTATGCCTCTTTCAAGACTCTGCCAAGAATTTCCCGAAAATCTCCCCACCCAATAGTGTCTGCCACCCTTGCTTCCTGCCCACGCTGTATTCCACACAGATGACACCTTGTTGTAAGATGACACCTTGTTGTAACATCTCTGGGCAGCCCTGTCCCTTGCTGGCCCTGGGCTCCTGGTGTCTGTCTCTCTGGGAACACCCAGCCCTCAGGGCACACTGCCACGGGAGGGAGAGTCTGCACAGGGAAGGCTGCATCTGTTGGGTATATGGCTTTATTTGTCGGGTGCAGGGGTAGCTTTGTGTTTATCGTCTGTATTTCGTTCACGGTAAGGCGCTGGGGTGGAGAGGAGCCAGATTCCTGGTGGGGTGGCTTTGCCGGAAGGCAGAACTCAATCCCTCCCTCGCGGTAGGTGCAGAGGCGGGAGAAGGTTGCTGGCTGCGGCCTCTGCTTGCTCCACACGGGCCTGAAGGCGCAGCCTGGCGTGGCTGAGAGCGGGTGGGCAGAGGCGCACGAGGGCCTGGGCAGAGGCAGGGCCGCCACGAGCACACACAGCGAGCGCTTTTGTGCAAATTATGAAAGGGGGCCCCACCCAGCACCAGTCAGGAAGCAGAGCTGGGGTGCATGCCAGCCGACAGAGCCCCTCACTCGTGCCACGTGTAGGGCGCAGGCTGCACTGCCAGGCTCGGTTCCTGCCAAGGCTGAAGGACGTTCCAGATGCACAGAATCTCAGAGCTGGGCGCAAATAGCAGCCAGACCTTGGGCTTGGGGTTGTCCCCAGTGGGGTCTCAGCAGAGGGGAGACTAAGCTGCTGACCCCAGTCCTGAGTTTTGCTCGCACACCACCTTGCAGTCACCCCTAGGTGACATTGTCCCGGCAGGCTCTGCAGCCAGATCTGGCCTGGCTAGGAGCCCAGGCACCTCTGACCTCTGATCCCTCGGAGCCAGCTTGCACCGGAGAGGACACCCCACCCCTGCTTCCCAGCTCAAAGGCCTGGAGCTCCAGGCACCAGCACTGGGGTATGGCTGCCTGTGGGGGGTGTATGTGTGTACCCCTTTCCCCCTCAGCTCCATGGTGGGAAAAAGCAAAGGCTGTGGACGTGGGGTGTAGTGGTGACCAGCACTTCTTCCTGGGGAGAATTCACAGGCATGTTCCAGCTCAAAGGCTGGGCAGGGCCTATGGCCACTTTCTGCACCCCGGGGCGGGGAGGGGAGGAGAGCTGAGGGGAGGAGCTGGCCGGAGCTGGGAGGACCTCACAGCGCCCGGCCCTGGCCGGCTCCCATCCTGCCCCTCCCTCCTTGGACTCTACACTCATCCCCACCACCCAGGAGCAGCAGCAGCGGAGACAGCACGGACTCTGGAGTTGGGGCGAGACCACCGCCCCTCTGAATTGCACCTGTAAAGCCAGGCTGCTTCCTGCTTCTTGTGTGGATGGAAGAATTGCAGCGATGTCTAGGGAATGGGGTGGGGTGCCTGCCCGCCCAGGGGCAGCTCTGCCTCGTCCCTGGACCCAGCCCGGCACACGCAAGCTCAGTGTCAGCGGGCGGGCTTCTAGCTCCGCCAGTCCTGGTGATGCTGCCCCTCGGCAAGAATATCCTGTAACCAACTCTACAGAGGCCATTCCCCTGTGCAGAGGCGCTGGCCCCCCACTGCTCTCTGGTCGAGCCCTCAGCCTGGCCCAAGACCCACCATGTGCTTCGAAACCACCCCTGCCTGGACGATAAACTCCTGCCACACGCAACGGTGTTCCCGGGCACCCGGCTGGCTGCGTCCAGCGCTGACCTTGTGGTCACGCCCCAGCACTGGGGGGTGGCTGAGGCCTTCCCTGTCCTCTTTCCAAGCTGTCCCAGCCCCCGGCCGTGTGCACTCCCCAGGATGCCTGCTCGCCCAGGCTGGCACCCGCTTATGTGCGAGGGCTGAGGGACCCGGCATCCCTGCAACTCGGGGCTGACACGCCCATGTTCTAACCAGATTAGCTGCAGCAGGGAGCTTCTCCTGGGGAGCTGCACCCGGCCTGGCCCACCAACAGGGGTGGAGCCGAGAACAAGGGTTCTGTTGTCTGCCGAGGTGCCGGCTGCCCCCTCCCCACCCGAAGGGCATCTGGGCTTTGCCAGCAGAGGCAGCTCAGCTGTCTGCGGCCGTGTTACTTTGTTTCAGACTCACTAATTAGACATCATTAAACACCAGCCACCCTGACGCACTGGCAGCCACACTGCCAGCCACTGGAACCCAATTCGACCTGGCCAGGCTGCTCCCGTGTCCGGCCTGGACCCCCTGGGCCTCTGCTGGCCACCCCTCACTCGCCTGTGGGTCACGTCTCCCTGCTCCTTCCCTGTGGATCTGACGCTACGAGGATGTTACTCTTGACACCCATACCCCAAAGTAGGTCGATGAAGGGGGCAACAAGGAGAGCGGGCCTGGCTATCCAGGGCACGAGAGCGGACGGTTCCAACATGAGCAAGGTCAGCTGACCCAGCCGGGGAGGAAGCTGAGCAGTTCTTTTTAAGATCCTAGGCCAGCTTTTCCCTGCCCCACAGCATGCTTCTGGGATGACTTCCCCGGCACTAAGTTGGTGTTAATTAGTGAAAATTATCTAATGCAAGCTCGTTTTAACATTAGCTTAAAGCTAAACATAATTAGGAAGATAAATCAGCTGCTAAAAAAAAAAAGCCAAAGAAGATACACAAATGATTTTTAGGATCCGCTGCTGGTCTGGGCGACTGGCCTGGAGCGCCAAGCATGATAGGACACACAGGCAGAGCGAGGCAGGCCGCGAGATGTACCCGCCCAGGTGTTTCTTGATTGACCCCCCACCCCCACCCCGGCAGTTTGCCTGGGAGGTGCTGAGAAGCAGCAAGGAAAGCCCAGTGCCCGCTGCCAGGTGATGCTACCTGGAGGGCTCCCTCGGGAGGCAGGTGCAGCGTGCGGGGGAGGGGGGGGGACTGTGGTTGGGGGAGGGGGCGTGCAGGGCGGAGGGGTGACAGGACTACTGAGTCCAGGCCCCCAGGCCCCCGGCCTTGCACGGGCCTGCCACGGGCCTCTGGCCCAACTGGCCGCTTCAGCTGTCAATTCCCAGGAGGTGTCTGCTCCTCTGGAGCTCAGGGGGAAGCAGACTCTTCTCAGTCCCCATTGGCTGGAACTCAGCTGATTGCTGGACTGTTGTGAAAATTAAAGGAAATAATATTTTCTAAAAGGACCACTGAGAACATGTCTGGCACTTCCGTGATCAACAGACAAAAGCTATTGGCCGCCCCCCGGCTGTGCTGCCGTGCATTTCTGGTCTCCCCATCAGACCACAGGTCAGGGCCTGCATTTTATTCATCAGTGTGTTTCCGGGACCCATCTAGCAGGTCCTCAGTGAAACATGTGAGCGGATGAGCCAAGGGGCAGGATCTCCAGGCTGACTGGGAAGGGGGGGAACAGCCTGTCCCCCCCAAAAAAAAGGGTCAATCACCCTTGTCCCACCCCCGGCCCTCCTATATGCTGACTCACTGCTAGAAAACAGACCAAAAGCAAGATTTATCCAGAGCCCCCCACCTGCCCAGCCAGACCTCGGGGTGCCGAGTAGAACAGCGCAGTGTACAAGCACGGTGGGGACGGCTTGCAGGTTGCTGGAGACCCCGGCCAGAGAGGTGAGTGATTCAAAGAGCCACAGGCTCTTTTCCAGGCTGGAGGTTCGGGGATCACTAGCAAGGCCACAGACCACACAGATTTCTGTGAAGGCCGAGGCTCCAGCTAAGGGTGCCTGGTCCTGGCGCCTGGAGGGCTTAGGAGAGCAGGGACCACCAGAGTGACCCAGTCTAGGGGGGTGGGGCTCAGGGAAGTGTTGGGAGCAGAGGCTGGTGGTTAACCAGGACCCAGCCCAGACATTTGTTCACGGCCCTGGTCCTCTTCCCCCAGACCGGAAGCCTGGCCTGGAACAGAACACTCTGAGAAAGGGAGGCAGTCTGGCCGACAGCCAAGATGAGGCAGCATCCTAGGGGGTGAGAACATGGGGGGCTGTGTCCCTGGCTGGGGATCCCACCAAGGCTCAGCTGGTTTCAAAAGTCCCAGGGGGCCAGAAAGTGTCTTAAAAGGTCAATAAAGGACCCTGCAAGCTCCCTACACCCAGCTTCCCTGTACCGCCTGCCCCAGGTCACCGGGCAGGAAGGAACCTCCCCCACTCGGCACAGATCGGAGCAGCTCACAGTCTTGTCTGTCTCCAGAACTAGTCTGTGAGCTTCCCAGGGCTTGAATGACAACAGACAAGTACACACAGAGACACCTTAAACAAGTGTATTTTGACTCTAGTTTTCGAGGGAAGAGGTGGCTTGGGAGGGCGATGCCCAGGGAAACCTGCATTTGTAGCAGAACTTGAAGAACAAGCCTTGAGCTCAGACCTGGGGGAGGAGACCAGCTAGCCCCTGAGTTCTGTGGCCTGGGGCTTTTCCCGGAGCCCTGGAGGTACTGAGGACTGGGTTAAGGAGAGGACTCAGACACGCCTCTGTCTCTCAACAGTTTTGGCCCCTCTTAAAAGACATCCTTTAAATCTGCATGCATTACTCATATTTTCCAAAATGCTGTCTCCTCATCTGGCATTAGCATCTCAGAGCTGTCAGAGGGTAGTCCTCAGGAAAGGGGAGTGTGCCAGGTTCCCTGCCCCACCCTCCCTTGGGCCACCCTCTTACAGAGCCTTCCTGGGAAAGTAAACAGTAAGTCCAGGATTATCACTGCTTAACCAGTGCAGAGATGGAGGCGCAGCAAGGTCAAATAATGTGCCCAAGGTCACTAGGCGCCAGAGCAGGAAGGACGAGCCAGCCTCCTGCTGTGTGTTGCTTTTTTGCTCACCATTCCAGGGACCCAGATGGTTGGCTGTCAGAGGCATCAAGCCAGCACCCCCTCTCCTCCACAGCCTCTGCCCCAGGCCCCGCAGCCCTCCTCTGAAAGCTTCGGTTCTTGAGGAATCTTTCTAGACTGCGCTTGGGCTTTTTGGGTTGGCCCTGTGCAGTCAGCCAGGCCTTCCGGGTGACTGTGCAAAGGGGCACCTGGGGCCCCTGCTGTAGGAGCTGTCCCTCCCTGTCCAGGACGGCACCCAGAGAAGATGCCACAGCCTCACAGAGAGCAGCTACCAGACAAACTGCCACCCCCAAATCCAGGCCAGCTGCTAAAAGCAGGGGGTGGGGCGAGAGGAGGGCAGTGGTAGCCGCTCCTTTCTCACTCAGAGGACGCAGGAGGCACCTGCACGGGGCCACCAACATGAGCCATCGGAAGCCATTCCCAACTATGTCCCCTGTAGCACCCCCACCTTCGGGGAGGTAGGGTGGCCGCATGTCTGTCCCCTGCTCTGAGAAACGCAGTGGCTCCTCTGCAGGACGATGGGGAGTGACCTGCAAGGTGCTTTCTCGCGTCCTGGGCTTTCACACACAGCTTCTCTCGTTTTACCAACACAACCAGAAGTCCAGGGATCCTTCTCCCATTTTCAGGTTTGGAAGCTCAGAGAGGGAAGCTCTTTACCCAAAGGAACGCAGCGAGAGGTCAGAACAGAAGCGGGGGCATCCCGCTGCAGAGCCTGCACCCCGTCCTTGATGTGAAGCTGGGTCCCCGATGCTTGAAAGTTCCAGCTCCTGGGATCAGTGATTCAGCAAAAGGAGAGAGACTCAGAAGCCATTAGCCAAGGTGCCTGGGGCAGGACAGGCTGGGGCAAGATCTCAGCAGGCTGCGAGGTTCTGGGCTGTGCCATTACCCGCCTCTGTGGGACAAGCCTGTGGGGCAAAGCCCGCAGGGCGGGCACTTGTGGAGGGAGGGCGTTGGGCAGGGGAGAGCACGGCGGCCCTGAGAGCCTCCTCTCGCTCTGGGCAGTGAAGACAGGCTTTACAAAATGCAGACGCCCTAGATCAAGTCAACTGCCCCTCCAAGGTGCAAGGGAAGGCAGGCGGGGAAAGGCTAAGAAGCAAGCCAAGGATTGGGACCAGGCCTCCAACATGGGGTGAGGCGGCTGTGAGCGTCAGACTCCAGTTTCACAAACCTGCCCCATGAGGACCGAGCCACGCAAGCTGCTGTTCGTTTCTTCCCTCTGCATCTCTTCCTGTCTGTATCCTGAGGCCTGGCAAAGGGCTCCCCATGGAGAAGGGACCCTTCCTGGGTAGAGCCGAGCGAGGGAAGCGTCGGTTGGGGTTAAGAGGGGAGGTTGGTGGGGTCTACTCAGCGGCAAAAACTGCTGCCTGCAAGTTGAGTCTCTTGGCGTGATGAATGGGGGACCCCAGAACCCCTGGGCGTGTGTACCCAGCTGTTCACCCCCATCAGCTAGTTGGACCTCGAACAGAGGCTGCTAATCTGGCCAAATATGTCTCCTGCGTGGAGCCTTTCCTCTAGCCCTGAGCCTCCCCCTCGATCGAGAGCACTCAAGGCAGCCGGTTACTATGGGGACTACGAGACCCGGGGGATGCGTGGCGGGTTCAGGGGCCATCGCCCGACACTTGCTTCTCCAGCCGGACGGGGGGAGGGGTGGCCAGTACGGGACCTTCCCAATCATCCAAGCAAATCCCTGCCCGCTGGGTCCTGCAAACCACTGACCAGCCAGGCCCGCACTGGGACACTTCCAGGCCCCCGGGGGGAAAGGTGCTTGCCCAAGCTCTGTGCTGCCCACACGGAGTCCTGGAGAACACAGTCAGCTTTGCCATGAGAATTTGGTGGAGCGCCCAGGGAAAGACGGTGTCTGAGCCAGCCCTGAGGGAAGGGGACAGACCCACAGAGAGGCAGTAACGGCCGGGCCCACGCGACTCTGGCCCCTTGGCGAGCAGGGCCTGTTCCTCCCACTGGGCAGGAAGCAAGAGGAGCGGCTCCCAGTGGGCTGAAGCTGCCGGGTCTGCGGGTCCTCTCTGGGGCTGCGTTTATCACCTGCCCAGAGTCGTTCTAATTCTGACTGGGGCCCCAGGAAGCTGTGCAAGCTCCTTGTCCCGAGGACAAGCCGTTTCACCCTTTGGGACCTCAGAGGCCCTTCTGTGACATGAAGATAAAACTCAACACAGTGGGCGAGGCTCAAAGGAAATGAGGCAGGGCCTCCCTAGTGGCGCAGGGGTTAAGTCTCAGTACTACGAAGCTATCTAGAGCCACTGCAGCTCGAGTTCGATCTCCGGCCAGGGAGCTTCTCACATGGCTCAGCAGACCTCTCCTGTCTCCCCGCTGCTCCCCTCAGCGGTGTATCTCGGTAGATCTCCCTGTTCTGCTCCCCACTCTGTCTCTGGTGAATCCTCTCACCCCATGCACCTTGGGCCTATACCCCAGTTCTTGTATGCATACATAAATAAATCTTGAAAAAAAACAACAACAAGGGAAATGGGGCAGCCTGTGGTGAGCGGGGCAGTGGGTGTTTTGGGTGTGGAACCAGGAATGAGGGTCCATCTTTGAGGTGGGGGCCAGGAACTTTTCCTCTGCCCCTGGAGCCCAGGCGGCACCCCAGCGGCGGGTGCCTGGCGCAAGCACATCTTCAGACATGCTTGCCGACAGGTCCTCAGCACCAGGCCCTTCCCGAACCCAGGTCCTGGGCCAGGTGCCTTCCTGCCTCGCCCTCGGTCAAGCGCTCACACCGAATGTAAAAACAGCTTGGAAGTCATTATGCTGTTTAAAGGCAGAGATGTGCCAAGCATGTCTGTTTTCTACCAAAGTGCTAAGCACACAGAAAACCATGAAATACCTGTTCAGTGAGCACGTGGACGCTTGGTTTGGACTGCCAGCGTGTCCACATGGCACTGTCCCTGTCCCTTCTCAGGGCCCTTAACAGAAGAACCAAGAGTTTGCCAGTCTACATGTGTTCTGGCTCTGATCCACTCTCAGCAGTTACAATGACCTTCGTGGCTTAGCAGCAGCAACCTCCCTGATTGTCTCTGCCAGAGAGGGGACAGGCCAGGGACTCAATCCTGGGTCCCTGAAGGCACCCTTTCTGCCTGTAGTTTAAGGAGACAAAGTACATTATACAGTGACAGTAAGTAAGCAGATCTCTCAGAGGGAAAACAAACAGCAGGGAAAACCCCACCCCTCTTGTCAACTCTGCCAAGGGCTGGAAGGCGAGCCTGGGAGCAGCCAGCCTGGAGGGCGTCTGCCTTGTCAGGTGACTTAGCCTGCACCCCGGGCCTTTCACCCTGGCCCTGCCCGCTGGACTGTTTCCTTGCTAGCCACCTCCCGCGGCCCCTCCGTCCCGAGCCCAGTCCTATTTCCAGAGTGTCCTGGTTTAGCTCCTTCCTCCATATCCTGCCCGAGGCCCAGTTTCCAATCCTTATAGGCCTCTGTCCACTCCCTCTGGGCCTAAGCTCCCGTAGTCGCTCAGGAATAAAAACGACAGCCCCTCCTGAGGTTTTCCTGAGGATGATTGAGATAAAATACGAAACCCCGGCACACAAAGTGTGTGTCCTGCCTTCCCTCGAGAAGTCCCCTCTGCAGGACACCAGCTCAGTGGGCCCCGCCTCACAGCAGACAGACTCCTGGAGAAGGAAACTCCTTCTTCCTCCTCAGGGTGAAAAGGAAGGAGAGTCCAGAGTCCCACAGGCTACCAGGAAGGCTCCTTGCCAGCTGGACAAGCTGGGTGGGGGTTAAGAAGAGGCTGCGGCCTTTAGAGAAGCAGGTAGGGGTCTTTTTCTAACAAGTCCCTTTCCTTCTCTGAGCCTCAGTTTCCTCACTTGTGAAACAGGGTCAACCTCTCGGTCCCACAGAGGTCACCAGTCATTGAGAAGAACGTGGACAGCCAGGGGTGACAGTGATTAAGGGTGGGGGCAGCTCAGAGGGCCTGAGAGTTGAGTGAAAGGGTCGGAAGGTACTTTTTTTTGTTCATTTATTTATGCATACAAGAGCTGGGGTGTAGGCCAGAGGTGTGGGGGTTGACAGGATTCACCAGAGACAGAGTGGAGAGCAGAACAGGTAGATCGACTGATATGCACTGCTGAGGGGAGCATCGGGCGAGGCAGGGGAGGTCTGCTGAGCCCTGTGGGATGCTCCCTGGCTGGGGATCGAACTTGTGCTGCAGTGGCTACTGACAGCTTCATAGGCTGAGGCTTAACCCGCTGTGCCACCAGGGAGGCCTAGAAGCTACTTCTTACAGAAGGGAGGTCGCCTGCCTTGGAGCCAGTGTTAGGACATCCCCCAGAATTCAGTTCCCCTGCTGCCAACCCAAGCCCTTCCATGTTTTGAAGCAAACATCTCTTCCTCTTCCTCCTGAGTCACAGGGAGAAACTGGCCATTCCAGTGTCCTTCTCTCTCCCCTTTCCACTCTGCAATTCACCTCCCCCGGGAAGCCCTCCCAGATTAGGCACACCCAGCCTCAAAACTCTTTCCCTTTTAGCATATCCCCTGGCATTTGAGTTAACTTGGAAGGCGAAGGCTGCAGTTTATATTCTCTCCGGCTAGTGACTGGCGCACAGTAGGCACTCAGGAAGTAACTACTGGTTAAATATGTGCATTTGGGACTGTTCGTGACGGCTCCTGCTTCTGCTGTTACACATGTGAAGAGTTAAGGACATTCTACCCCACAGGAGATCCCTGACAGCCAACTAGAAGTCTCAGCGGACAGGAGTCTCATCTCTCCTTTTTCACAACTGTAACCTAGATTGTGACCAGGTTTACTCCACTCAAGCTCCTCAGTTTAACCCTGCCAATCCATCATCAGATGGTGGGGTGGACAGCAGAGTGATCAAGATCAAGGACTTTGGCCTTTGAATCCTGGCTCAATCACATACTATATGACCAGACATTCAGCAAGTAACACAGCCATTCTGACTCCAAACAGAAGGAAAATACCCATCCCATCCTGTGGCTGTAAAAAGCGACAGAGAAATGTGGCGCAGTGGCTCGCACATGTTCATTTAATAAACCTAAGCTTGTTATTACATCATGAGGCTTGACCTCTAACCCCAGCTGCAGTCACCCATGTCCTTCTCTGATGTTCAAACTTGCCTTTCTCTTTTGCAGAATGCAGCATACAAAAAAAGCGCAGGCAGACAAAGAGGAATGGCTGAGAGAGGGAGGGTGGACGGGAGAAGGCTGCCCTTCCTCTGGCAGGCAGTAGAGCCAACTATTTGCATCACCCCTTACAGGAAGAGAAGCCCCAACACTGGTCTTCCCTCCCCAGCTAGTTCCGCCTCCGTGGGTAACAGGACTCCGAACTGAATCAAAACAGTGAAGTCAAGCCACTTCTGTTTATATATTCTGAACGGGGCACCACAGGCTGCTGGTGTTTCTTAACAAATCTCAGCGTGGGGAAGCCAGGTCTAGTGAAGAAAAATACAGAAAGCCCCATAAAACGTGACTTTCAGCTAAATAACAAGTAACTTTGGAATCAGTGTGTCTTGTACAATATTTGGAACAGACTGATGAGAAAAAAATTATTTATTGTTTATCTGAAATTCAAGTTGAATGGGGTGTCCTATATTCCATCTAGAAACCCTAGCCAGTAGCCTATATACCTAGGGACCCCTACCCTAGAGGATAAAGATTAAAATCTTCCCCCCGCCCCCCCCGCTGCACAACCTACCAGCCTCACCAGAATTCTACCAGCCACCAAATGGCCCCTTTCAGCCCTTGAGAAGAGTAGACTTAATAAGTGGGTGCTTTCTCCTAAGCTGCTGAGTGGGACCACCTGCTCCCTCAAAGTGCCCAATACAGCATTGGCAAAGGGTGGGGGCTCAGAACACATCCTCCTCCCTCATCCCAGGCTACTGAGCTCTGCAGGCTCAGTAGGGCCAGGCGGGGCTATTTGGGGGCGTCCTAAGAGAGACATGGCTGGGGTGGGGGTGGGGAGGCCACACCACCCACTTCCTGGGGTTGACTGAAGATCAAATGAAAAGGTGGCCGGGGACATGTTTTTGTAAATCCTTGGGCCACACAGATTATTATCAAGGCATCTGAGTGACCCTTTTTACCGCGGGCCCCCACCCCTGAAGAACTCCACAAAGCAAAGGAAGCACGGGTCAGAGGAAAGCCAGCGCCTCTGGCCACGGCAATTCGATGACCACACCTGTCCAGCACCGTGTCATTTGCCCAACACGTTCGTTCCCGTCCATCCGCTCCACAGGCCTCACCAGCCCCACAACGTGAGGGCGGGTTCTGGGCCCATTTTCTGGATGGTGGTGGGGCGGTGGGAGCAGGCCCAAGGGGCTGGCTGGGCGTGGGGTCCCACCGGTGTGGGGGCGGGGCGGAGCCTACCTTTTGGGCCTGTTGGATCATCTGCCTGACCACTTGCTTGAGGTGGGGCGCCTTCTCCTCCTTGGGTGGGTGGGTGTAGAGGGTGAAGAGGCTCACACCCCGGAAGCAGCCATTGTTGGTCCAGCCCAGGTCCAGCGGGGGCACCTCGGTGTCGGAGAGGTCGGGCCAGTAGGCCAGGGACTCACCGGGCTCGGCCGGGGTCGTTGCCTGGGCTTTGGCCTTGGCTTTGCTCTTGGGAGTGGGGGCGGCATTCTCATAGGGGCTCCAGGCAGCGCGGAGGGCCTGGCGCTCGGGGCCGGAGAGGAAGTCCCGCAGCTTCTCCTTCTGGACCCGCTCGCGGTAGGCCTGCTCGCCGCCGCCCAGCAGGGCCTCCAGCGCGGCCCGCCGCCGCTCGCAGTAGTAGAAGGCGGCCTGCGCCTCGGTCACCCTCTCGTTCACGTGCGCGTCGTCCAGGCAGCTCAGCTGGGACTTGGCCATCGCGCCGGCCGCCTGCCCGGCCCCGGCCCCGGCCCCGGCCCCGGCACCGCCCGGGTCCCACCGCCGCACCTGGAGCGGCCGAGGGGCGGGGCGCCTCACCTGGCCGCGAGCGCGGCCAATCCGCGCGACCCGAGCGCGGGCGCGGCCGTCGGGCGGGAGGGGCGACCGCGCCCCTCGGCCTCTGCTGGGCGCGGGCGGCGCTGGCGACCTCGGGGCCTCCGGGGGCCGCGGCCGAGGCCGGGCTGGGCCTGCGGGGGCCGGCTGGGTCCGGAGCGGCAGGAGCGTGGGGCGGGGCCGGATTTGGGCTCGCGTGCGGCCGCTGGCCAGCTGCTGTCTGCCAGTCCCCAGCCTTCTTCGGTGGGGAGAAAGTGGGCAACCGAACCCCCTTCTTGCTGCCAGGCTGGCTGGGTGCGTCGCGGGCGCACGTCCATTTCCTCAGCAGGTATGGCCGCGAGCTGTGTCCAGGCTGAGGGCCTAAGTGGGCATCTCACCCTTCAGGGTGGAGGGTCTAGGGGCCCTGCTGTGACAGGATTGTGAAGGCTGAGGAGGGGTGCTGGTGTGCAAAATGAAATGCAAACAACACCCCCCCAGCTGAAGCCCCACCCCCACCCCCAGTTCTGAGATCAGAGGCCTCAGGACTGTCAGTCCAGCACCACCATGGCAAAAATTTATTTACACCCAAATACAGCAAGTGTGTGAACAGCAGTGGTGAAATGCCCCCATACCCCCATTTTAACTTAAGTGGGGTGGGTGTACGTTTGTCAAGATAGCTGCCAGAGTCGTGATTACTATATCAGTGATTAAAAATGTATGCTCGAACTTAAGGAAGACACACACAAACGCACGACACACATGCACACACACACACACACACACACACACCAGCAACTCTGCTTTTCCCCATTGGATTAAACACAATCTTCTTAGTCATTAACATATTATTTTGTTCGTGCACTGCTGTACAATTTGATTCTCCACATTCAAAATATTTTCAGATCATAGCAACTAGGTTCACATTTCTCTCATTTTATAGCACAGCATCTTAGAGCTGGAAGGAGCTTTAGAAATTAATCCAGCCCCCTCATTTTACAGATGAGGAAATTGAGGCCTAGAAGTATGTAGTTTGCCCAGGTTTCCCTGGCAAGGGGACTATTAAGTTCTCTGTTTGGGAGAGCTTGCCCCTAAGTCACAGCCACTTTTGCCCTTTCTGCTTCCCTGTGAAGTGGAAAAAGGTCACTGGGGGGACACTAGTTTTACCCCCAGGGGATTTGAAGTGGTTGGCTACTATTCCTGGTTCTTTCTTTGTTGGCCTTCCAAAATGGAGTTAGATTTTCAAATATCTGCAAATTTTGTGATCCATCAGTTCTGGTACCCTTTGTCAGTCCAGAGATGGGGGATGATAAGCGGATGGGAACCGCACCTGTCACCTCACTTGTGACATCTGCTGCTCTGAGAATTGGAAGGCCTCCCTCCCAGCAACCTTCCAACCCTCTGTTCTAAGTACAGATTTCACCTTTAGGTGGGAGAGTTGTTTGTTTCCTAGTGGAATGAGACCCAATATAGTGCCCTGGGGACACAGGAGCTGGGGCATTGGGAGGAACAAACACACAAGAGGAAAACACATGTGTGATAAACACACTTCAATGACCTCAATTAGAGATGCTTTGGAAGCAAACATTTATTCAATACCTGCTAAGTGTTGGGCTCATCATGCACTCAGTGCACATTTTTATAAAAGGCAGTGATTTGGGGTGCCTGAGAGGAGCTGTTTAGGAGCTAGGAGCTGTAGTGACTCAGGGAAGAGTAACTCATTTGCCCAATGGGATGTGGATAAGAAGAGCTTCACGGAGCAGAAAGGGGCTTTGACTGGAGCCTAAAAGAATGGAAAGACACCAACAGGGGAAGGAGTGAAGACATTGCAGGCAGAGGCTGGGGTGCTGGGAGCATCAGGCCAGCTTTAGGGGCAGGCAGTTATTTAAACTCAGAGCCTCCCCATCCACATTTGTAAAATGGGATAATCATGCTGACCTCCCATGACCTCCCAGAATGTTGTAGGGAGCAGTGTTTGATTTAATTATCCCTTGGATCCAGCTGGTACAAAGTGGCTTGCAACAGAGCTTCTAACATTTTACTGTGCATAGTTATCACCTGGGGGTTCTTGCTCATATGCAGATTCAGATTCAGTAGGTCTAGTGAGGCCTGGGATTCTGCATTTCCCGCCAGCTCCCAGGTGGTGCTGGTCCATGGTCAGTGCTTTGCACACGCAGGATTTCATAGGCCATTGAATCAGAGTGAGAACTTTCATATTAGGGAGGCCAGAAATGGCGTCCTACTTTTCTGGGATAAGCTGGGTGTCCCTGGGAAAGTCACTTCTTTCTGAGCCTCAGTTGCACCATCAACTGAAATATGGACAATATAAAGTCCTGCCTCATGGGACTGGCACAGGGCAGCATCAGTAAAGACACTTAGTGCTCAAGTGTGGTAATGTAACCAGGCTGAGTCCAAAGTCCGGTGGAGGTCATGCCCCCTGGAGGGGGTTTGCTGACAAGAATGAATAGCCCCAGGGAAAATGCTAAGTTTGCAGTTTGGGGTGGAGAGTCTGATGAGAAAGAAAAGGGACTGAAGGAGAAGGGGAAAAGAGTCATCATGATGTAGGAATAGAGGAATCAGTGGCAGAAAATGTAGCCGCCAAGATTCAGAGTTTGGAAATCAGACGCCAGAAGTTTTTGAGCCGCCAGGATACAGAATTTCGGATTGAGCGTTTTTGGAATCTTTAGTGACTTTGGGGCCAGCGACTTTGGAGGCTTCGCAAGTAGCCGAGCGAAGGAAACTGCTCCCAGTTTTGTTTTCACTGCAGCCAAAGGAGGAAGGCAGAGGCACAAAGCGGGTGCCTTCCAAAATGTGCCAGTGCAGTCTGATGGGCCGGCTGGCCACTGTAGTTGCTGTTTGCAGTTTTGCTGGCCTGGTGCTGTGCTGGAGCATCACGGCAGTTTTGGAAGCATTTCCAGTTGCGTCCTGTGTCGTCCTCGTGAGTTGGAGCCTGGCCTACACTCTGGCTGTTGCACATCTGCGGAAGAAGGAAGAGCCATTTTGGAAACGTGGCCTGTTATTTGGAAGAAGAGCTCCACATCAGCAGTGGCGGGAAAACACCACCTTTGTTACTTTTCTGGGACTTAAAGGACTAGACATTGCTTTAAGTAAGGTAAACGGCCATATGTTGACTTCAGTAATCTTTTGCTTTTTCCCTGTTTGTTAAATAAATCCCAATGTTGTTGTTCCCTAAACCTGAGTAATCTTGCAAATGTGCGTGCGGGTGCAGAACCAATATAGTGACCGGTAAGCAATTGGGGCACTGCCTTTGCCTATATTTGAAAGGCCTCATTTTTCCTGTATCAGGAAGATGGGATTGGAGGGAGAGGGGTTCTGGGGATGAACTGTGGGGACCTTGACTTTCGATTTCATTCTGTCACTGGAGGAGAGCCACTGAAGATTGTTAAGAGACTGATATGGCCATAAAAATAGCAACAGTTGCTATGTGCCAGGAACTGTGCTAAATATCCCATGCATTTTTCAAATGAATTCATGCAATCCGATTAGAAAAATTATTATTATTATTATTATTTTTTAAAGATTTATTTTTTATTTATACATACAAGCTGGGGTACAGGCCAGAGGCGTGGGGCGGCGAGAGGGTTCACCAGAGACGGAGCGGGTAGCAGAACAGGCAGATCAGAAATACACTGCTGAGGGGAGCAGCGGGCAGGGCAGGAGAGGTCTGCGGCACCATGTGGGATTCTCCCCGGCCGGGCAGCTTAACCGCTGAGCCATCAGGGAGGCCCCGATTAGAAAAATTATTATTATCCACACCTTAAAGGTGAGAAAACAGAAGCACAGAGAATTTCAGTAGCTCACTGAAAGTCACCCAGCGTGTAAGTAGAAGAGCCAGGATTCAAACCCAGATCATCTGACTACAGAATCTACCTCCCTACCCCCCGGACTATCCTGCCTCAGTGGAGAGCTCTAGAAGGGACATTAGAAAGAGCTACTGTTCTCCTTGTTTAATCATTTGTTTGTTCAATCAACAAACATTTGCTGAATGCCTGGCTTTGTGGCTGAGACAACCAGTAGCAATAATTCATTGACCAAATCCTTACTGAGCCTTCATAAGCACGAGATCCAGCATTCACCGCAGCACTGAACAAAACCCAGTCCTTCCCCACATGGAGATTTCATTGAAATGGAAAGATTAAGACATGGTTTTGTTCTCAAGGAGATCAGATGTCATGTGACACACATAGGAATTGGACAGAAGGTTAGAATCAGAGTAGAATACTTTAGTAACATTTCACATTGGAAAAAAGATCTTGCCTAGATCTGATAGGAAATACACCATGGTCTTTTTAATATCTGCCTTTATACACCCGTGATTTATTTATTCAGCCGACATTTTTGAGCAGTTAACGGGCACTAGATAACGCGCGCTCCCGAGAACAGAAAGGAGGAATCAGATAGGATAGTAGTGGCCACAGGAGCCCCAGTTTATCTGGGAGTCAGCTGATAAGGGACAGTGACAGTCCCTGGGCAGTGTGCGCGATGGAGGCATTTCACGGACAGTCTTCTCATTTGGCATGCCCCCTCCCGGTCTGGCAGGCC
Source organism: Scalopus aquaticus (assembly GCA_004024925.1). Classification (NCBI taxonomy): domain Eukaryota; kingdom Metazoa; phylum Chordata; class Mammalia; order Eulipotyphla; family Talpidae; genus Scalopus; species Scalopus aquaticus. Next base: position 28,536 of record PVIJ01009710.1, read on the forward strand.
AGACTGTGAAAGGGATTAAGTAGCGGTGTGACAGATGAGTAAACAGAGGTGCAGGAGGTGGGACAGCCTGTCCATGGCTATCCGCTGGCCAGTGGAAACGCTGAGACACCTTCCACATAGCCTGACCCCAGGGCCTCCCACCCTGCCAAGCACTCTGGGTTTTGATTGAGATTTTTTTTTTAATGAAGATTTATTTATTTATACCTACAAGCTGGGGTACAGGCCAGAGGAGTTGGGCGGCAAGAGGGTTCACCAGAGACAGAGTGGGGAGCAGAACAGGCGTATCAACAGAAATACACTGCTGAGGGGAGCAGCGGGTGAGGCAGGAGAGGTCTGCTGCACCATGTGGGATTCTCCCCGGCCGGGCGTTGAACTCGCATCGCGGCTGCTGACAGCTCCACAGCACAGTGCTTAACCGCTGCGCCACCAGGGAGGCCCTTGATTGAGATTTTTAAAAAACCATACCAAGGGGCTTCCCTGGTGGCGCAACGGGTTGGCATGGCACTGTGGAGCTGTCTGCGGCTGCGGTGCCGGTTTGATGCTTGGCGGGGTAGAATCCCACATGGCGCAGCAGACCTCTCCTGCCTCTCCCGCTGCTTCCCTCAGCAGTGTATTTTCGTCGATCTGTCTATTCTGCTCCCCACTCTGTCTCTGGTGAACCCTCTCACCGCCTCACACCTCTCTCCTGCACCCCAGCTTGTATGCAAAAATAAAATAAATCTTTAAAAAATAAATAAATTAAAAATAAAAACCCATACCAACCAGAAAAAAGATTTTTTTAGGCACAGGCTCCAAGGACAGGGTTCAGTAGCTTGGTGTTTGGGGACATTCCCTGAGGTGGTAGCACCCTTGGAAAGCCCCTGGTCCCGTTCCGGTCCCTCTGGCCCTGGGCCCGTGACTGCATTTGCAGCCTGAGAGGCCGCCGTGCCCGAGGTGACTGTGCCTTCCTGAGAAATCGTGCCCCTCCCCTGGCAGACGCCTCTTCTTCCTGCCTGGTTCTTGGCTCCTTCCCTTGCGCGCTGCCGGCTGCGAGCGGTGAAGATATGACACCTTGTAGTTAACATTCATTGAACATTCATTGTGGCTGTGTTCATCGTTGCACACGGCTCCTCTCCTAGGCCCTCCTGTGCAATTGGAGTCCCAAAATAACCCACCTCAGGATATATTCTTAGATAACTTTCCCAGGGTTGACTTTTTTTCCCCTCTGTGGCAATTTGTGTCATGAGCGCTGGTGTTAAAATGTTGGGAACTCTCTCACACCTCTGTAAAATTCGTGCCTGCCTGAGCCAGGGAGAGGCTGACCCAGGAGAGGAGGGGTGTGGACGTTGTTGGGGACTGGTTGAGCCACTTTCCCCTCTGCTGGCCTGGAGGAACAGATCCCGCCAGGCCTCTCCCTGCCATCCATGGCTTCCCCAGGGCTCTCATCCGCTTGCTCAGGGGGAATTTCCCAGCCCTGATTATGTTCTGGGCAAGTGCCCACCCACCCAGACTTCCACGCTCAGGACTTCGTGGCCGACAGCCTTGGAAGCTAACAGGTTCCTCTTCCCATGCACTTTGGGGCTGCTCCTCTGCTCCCCCAGTTTTTCTGCCCCGTCTGCTATGCCTTCCACAGAACATGGGTGCCCTTCGGGGCTCCTCTTTGGCCTCCTTGTCTTTCAAGCCTGCTAACTGGAAACAGTCTCGATGACACATAGACAAAAGAGTTTATTAGATAATCAAAGTGAGGATTTGAGCCTGGAAAGCAGTTGAACAGATTTTGTGCTGTAAGAACTGTTCCAACAAATACAAGTTTGAATTTGATTTATAGAGGGAGGAACACTGAGTTATTGACCTTGAAAATGTAATTATTCTTGACAGGGGTGCTTTTGTTCTCAGTTGTTTTGACCTAAAGTTATGTTGGTGCTGACACTAGTTATGCGCAGAGGAAGGCCACGCTGGGATTTAACCTCTTCCTTTCTAAAGAACAGATTGTTGAGGTGCAAAGGCAAAAAGACTGACTTTATCGGCAGGGAGCAGATTTGGTATGGCTGTTTCCGACTTCAAATCTATGCAGATAGCTTTGCCATCTTGTCTGCTTGGGGGAAGGGTTGTGTTTGTTCCCAGAACATTTTACAGTGTGTTCACAGACCTCGCCTGGTCCCTGGGCAGTCTCACCTGCCTATGGCTCAAATGACTCTCACACTTCTATCTCAGTTCCAGAACTTTCTTCTCAACTCCACCCCAGGCTATCAGACTGCCTGCTGGTCATCGATACTTGGATGTCCACAGTACCTATGAGGCAGTGTGTCTCTAATGGAACTCATCACCCCTTCTCCTCTACCTGCCCCCCACTACTATTCTCTCTGGGTCTGTTTCCCCCAGAATGACACCATGACTGCCTGGTGCCAGAGGGTGAAATTAGGATGCATTTGGACTCTTCCCATTGGTGGCCACCCAATTAGTAGAGGCTTCTGTGATAAAGTCCTCCCACCAGCCCCATTATTCCTTCCCTATGCCCATCCCCCACTTCCCACATTGTTTCAGACCAGCCCTCCCCACTCAACTTCTCCCCTCAAATCTCTCCTCAAATGCAAAGATCTTATGTCGTTTCCCCTTATAAAACTCTTCCAAGGTTCCCCATGAGCCCCAAGCTCACTCCCAAGCACCCCCAGGCTGTTTATGATGCAACCTGTTAGGTTTCCTTGGTCTCCTCCTCTTCCTTCCCCAACATGTCTTTGCCTGGGGAGGGGGGGGAATGTGTTTGTTGGTGGGGGGGCTGCTGCTGGGATGCTTTCCAGTTTGGTTACTTCCTGGGGGATTTTCCTGGCATTCCAGGTCAGGGTTTGTGCTCTCCCTTTACACTGAGCCCCTAGTTTAGCTCTCACACCCTGCGTGGCAATGGTCTGTCTCCCCAGCGGGTTGTAGGTCCCTTGAGGGAGGACAGTCCTGTTTGTCACGGTATTCCCAGGCATTAGAACCCAGAGACTGGACTTCCACCCCAGCTTCCCCTCCCCACACCGACCCTCAGCAATTTTACTTCAAAGTGACCAGCAATTCCTTTTTAAAGCTGGGTAGGATTTTCTCTCTTCCCCAGGATAGGTAAAGGAAGAACATAGGAACATGGAATGCAAAAAGCAATGTGACTGAACATGAGTTCTTTCAGTCACTTCATCACACAGTGTGTGTGTGTGTGTGTGTGTGTGTGTGTGTGTGTGTGTGTGTGAGAGAGAGAGAGAGAGAGAGAGAGAGAGAGAGAGAGAGAGAGAGAGAGAGAGAATGACAGAGACAGAGAGAACATACATGGTAGGCACACTACACTGGGAGAATTTCTGATCATCTCACACCCTTCCGGGAAGCAGACCAAAGGGCCCTGGATCAGGACAGGGACAGAGGGCAGAAGGCAGAGGGCAGAGGGCAGAGGGCAGAATTTACCTGGGGTGGAGTGACTGGGAGAGAGCGTGGTAGCTGGAGAGGTGGTTGTGGCAATTAGCTTGAGTTCTGCCCTCTGATCTTTAGTGCCTCCTGCTGTGCCTGCTGTTTTAGTATCAGGATTCCTCACCATTAAGTAGAGGGACCAACATTGCCTTAGGGCCCAGGCTTTCAGGCCTGGCAGCGGCACTGCCTTGGCCAGAAGAACCCCACCCCAAGGGCTTCACCCCCAGTCACACTGTGCCCCCAGCCCAGGGCAGCATAGCCACTGGCACATGTAGTGCCCCCAGCATTACAGTAAATTTCCGGGGTTAGGGATAGTTGATTTGCTTTGTGTTTCCAGCCCCTCCCATCATATCTAGCCAGAGGCCCTCACGAAGCATTTACAGGACTGAATTCTGGGTATTGTTATCAGCGAATGCAATTCTCCAGCAAACAGACATGGAACCCTATGTTTGAGGGACTGAAGGGAAAACACGCACCCACTCCCCGCTCAAAAGGAGCCCAGAAAACAAAGGGGTTCCCCAAGCCCTCAGCCCCCTGCTGTCTATTCTCTCATCTGAGATGGAAGCAGAAAGTCCCAAAGCCTTTAAAAATATTAACTAACCATATGGCAGGGACCATCATCCACAAATAATTGTTCTATTTCTAGACCCCAAAATTCAGATTCTGCAGATTTTCTAAGCATCCCCTAGGCCGCAGGCATGCATTGGCTCATTTCATGCTTACATCCTGAGTCACAATCTGCTCGGGATAGAACTGATTAAACTGGGACTCAGAATGGTTTAGCAACCCACTCAGGGTCACACAGCTAAGGATTCAAACCCAGGTCCACCTGCTTGCCATCAAGCCTGTGGGACCCAAGGACCGGATGGGTTACACAATAGAACTGCACTGTCCAGCAAGCTACCGTTTAAATCTGTATTAAATGGGCCAGAAATGCAGGTTGTTCCTGGGGAACGTCGGAATCCTTGAATTCCAGGATGAGTTTGAACTAAACTCTGTTGGTGATGGGGTTCAGATGGTGAAGTTCAGTGAGGGGAGTCCCTGGGCGGCTCCCTCTGAGAAAAGTTTCAGCAGAGTTTCCTGCTCAGTGGCACAAGGGAGGCTGACTAAGGAAAACGCATTTGCATAGACACAGCAGGCAAAAGCTGTGTTTGAAAGGGATGGGGTTATTACCAGAGGCGCCTGCATAGACAGAGCAGTCAGGCTCAGGCAAGATCTGCGCTTTGCCAGAGTGAGGCGTGTTCTTATACAGTGCTCTTTGGGGGTGGGGGTGAGGGTTCATTCCCCTGTGAAATTTTATCTATTGTGGAATCTATGCTTCTAAGGAAGGGCTGGTCGGGTTCATCGTAAGGCCTGGTGTTTCTCTGTACTGACACACAATTTCCCGTAACCCCACCTCTGGTCTTTGCCTATAGAGCTTCCAAAGCTGGTTTAACGACTCGTTAATCATTTCTACCCCACTTCTTTCATCCTCACTTGCTAAGTTTTCATCATTGGCAGTGGGGAACCGTAGCTGAGTGAGCTGGGGATGGCAGGATGATGCCGACGGTTGGTACTTGAGACCAGTGTGCCTGGCAGAGAGCAGGGGACACACCAGGGACAGCTTGTGCTGGGCCCGACAGTCTCGTGTGAGAGTGAGAGGCTGTTCCTCCTCTGAGGCCCGGGAGGCTCCAGGAGGGAAGCCTCTGGAAGGACTGAGTCTTCTGTCCCTCCTGGCAATAGCCGGAGAGCTGAGCAGTACACCCTGGGCCATGCAGGCAGCCTGAGCAAACTTCACTGCCCCACCGGCTCACCCCACCCCCAGGGCAGAGCTGCTGACGTGTCCTTCCCCCTCCTACTGCTGCCCTGCTGGGAACTGAGGTGTGTCTGGAGCCTTTGAAGACATTTGAAAACAGCTTAGACCCCAACCAAGGGGCCTGGGCTGGAATGATTTATCTACTTGGTGTCCACTCATCCCCATCTTCGAGGACTGGACGCTGCAAGGCCCGGGTCCAGGCCCCGAGTGCACAGACGACCTGCCGAGGCCAAGGCCAGAGTGTGTGTCAGGAACCCTGACTTCTGCAGCTCTAGGCTGCAGGCGCATCCAGGGTGGCTTCGTGGAGGAAGAGGCGTTTTCCCTGGCATGGTCGCAGAAAGGTGGAGGCCTGCATGGTCACCAGCAAAGGAAAACATAGGGCAGGGGCCAGGGCAGACAGGAGTCCAGATGTCCTGGCCTACTCACCCCCATTTCTGGGAGGCGGCCACTGATGGTGGCTCTGGGTGAGGCCGGTGGAGGGGACCCCCCGCCGGAGAAGTCAATTTACCTGCCGGCAAGTTACCCGGTTGATAACGGCAGTCATGTATCCTCGTGGGGCTGAACACAGGACAGGCAAGTCCCGGATGAGAGGAGACGTCGTCGCAGCCTGTCACTGGGCGTGGGGCAGGTGGGGGGGGTTGGAGAGGGCTGCGGGCCAAGGGGGAGGGTGGAGGGGTTGCTGGGCTCCTACCAAATGTGTAATTTTGTTTACTTCTCGAGACAGCTCGGCCTTGTCTCGGATCCCGAGTTCCCAGCCTCACTCAGTGCAGAGCCTGGGGCCCAGGTCTGTCTGACTCAACACTCCTGCCTTCTTTACACTTCTCCTTGGCCTGCAGGGCAGAGGGGGGAGAGTTGGGAGGCTGGGGGACCTCATTTATCTACTTGGTGTCCACTCATCCCCTGTCTTCGAGAACTGGACCTTGCAAGGCCCAGGTCCAGGCCCCGAGTGCACAGACCTGCTGAGGCCAAGGCCGGAGTGTGTGTCAGGAGCTCTGGCTTCTGCAGAGGGAGGGCCGCCCTAGGCTGCAGGGGGATCTACCCAAGGACGGGCTTTCTCTACAGGGCTGGCAGGTTCTAGAGTGCCCCAGAGCACAGGGGGTGCCAGAAAGACCCCCGCCCCCCCAATCCAGGGCTCCTTACTCCCTATGCACAAGGCCTGAATTCCTCCTGCCCCCACCCAGGGCGAGGTGGGGGGGCTCTGGGCTGTGGAAAGGGGTTGGAGAAAGCTCCTGCTATGGCTGCAACCTGCCCCCCACTTCCCCCCCTCCTCTTCCAGCGATGTGTATGGCTATAGGGAAGGCTTAGAAGTGGCCAAGACTTTGAGCTGGGCCCTGGAGGCAGAATCTGAGGAACAAGGGCAAGACCAGCCGCTGTCATTAAGATGGGGTCCAGCTTGTCTTCGGGGGCCTTAGGGGCCACTTAGGACGTCTGAATGTGGAGGCAGTGATTCTGCCGGCCAATGGCAGCGTAAGTATTGGGGATCACGGGGCAGGACAGCAGCCAGTGTTGGAAACCTGGGCAGCAGGAATCTGGATTCTGGGAAGGGGATGGGCAAGAATAAGATAGGCAGCAGAGGGGCTGGGTGCTGCCCAGGTCCCTGCATCTGGGCCTGGACAGGATCCAGGTTGCAGGAAGGAGGGGAGAGGGTGGGGCCAGGTCTCAGAACATGGCGGGATCGAGGAGCAGACCCCAGGCCTCGTGCAGAATTAGGGCTTGCTCTAGCTGCCTGGGGAACGCTAGGCCTGTGGTGTGGCTCCAGCTGGGGCAGACCCTGAACCGACCCTGAAACACCCGGGTGGGTGTTTCGAGACCCACCCCTCTAAGGCGACTTCCTCAAGAGGTCTAGGTTCAGAAAGGCATCTGGGGAATCCCAGGGACTTACATGAATCTGGATTCCAGAAGCTCAATTTCTGCCAACAGAAGGGAGACTCCACAACTTTGATTTGACTTAATGGAGACAGAGGCTTGCTAGTTTGTCTACTATATTTTAAAGACAACTCAGTCTCTTCCTTCTGCATCCATCTTGAGACATTTTCACCTAAGAGGGGTCTGAGGATCTGTTTATTTAGTTTATACCACCTGCATGCACCAGTGGTTTGGAGCAAAAAGAGACTGAACCGCCCTTCATTTCACAGGGGCCCAGCAAGGTGAAGAGACTTCCGTAAGGTGCGGTGGTCCAGGAGAGAGTGAGGACCCCCAACCAGCGCCCTGTTTCCCCTGTACCCCCAACTAGGCTGGACTTGCCATGGTAACCAAGCCTCCTCCAGCGTGGGAAGCAAGGCTGCGTGGTAGTTACCTAGCAACTCCCCATAACCAGGTCAGCACTGGCGGTGGGGGAGGCACTGCCCACCCTGGGGATTCAGGCTGTGGAAATGGGATGCCCATATCAGAACACGGCCACAAGTGACCCTGGAGAGAGCCACGCCTGGAAGCCTCCGTGTAGGAGTCAGGGATTCCCTGGGACCACAGCGCTGCTCCAGGCTGCTGGGGGTCTCTGTTCCCCAGCAGACTCAGGGTCTCAAATGGATAGTCCCAGCTTCTCTGAACAATGTAGCGCAGGTGCCCACGGACAAGGTGGCTTAATCTGTGTGTGGGAATCCATGGAGGACTGGTGGGGTGTGTGTGTCCCCGTATAGGTCTTTCAGTTCAGAGGGAAACTTTGGGGAACTGAGCTTTCTCATGTGCTCTCTTCATATTCCTTTGCTATCTCAAGAAACGTTTGCAGAATGACCTGGTCATAACATGTGTGAATCATCCCCCACTATTCCCTGTAGGTTGGGTCTTGACAGCTGCTGCCCACTGTCCCCCCGCCCCCAACTCCGACCGGCTTCTCCCTGTGGGCAGATCCCCAGGTTCTGCTTCCTACAGGGTCCTGCCAATTGGTCTACGCCAGTCATGGTGTCCCGGGAATGGTGGGTTCAGGAAGAACACGTGATGCCGTCATTGCCGGTGGAATCTGAGGGAGGGGCTGCTGAAGGGCTTCTGGGAGAGGCTTTTCTCACTAGTTCAAATCGGCAAGACATGCACTTCTTCATCATCGGACATCATCAGTCCATGTGTGATGTGCGTGATGTCGGAAACTGCAGGAGCCCCTGAGAAGGGACTCTCGGAGGATGGCGTGGCTGAGCCATTGATTTTAGCAACCAGGAGCCGCCCCACCTCTGCCTTCCTGTGTGGGATGTAACAAGTCCCTTGTTTTTAGGGTACTTCCGGTCCGGTCAGGGATCCATTTTCTTGCAGGCAAACCTCCCCTAATTCTCTTGCCTCCACTGCCTCAGGCTCATAGTCTAAGTAGACCACTTGATAGGTGCCTGGACAGGCTTGATCTTAAAGGTAAAGGTCTGAGGGGGCCTCCCTGGTGGCTCAATGGTTTAAGTCGCAGCACTATGAAGCTATGGGCAGCCACTGCAGCATGAGTTCGATCCCCGGCCAGGGAGCTGACCCGCATGGCACAGCAGACCTCTCCTGTCTTGCCTGCTGCTCCCCTCAGCAGTGTATTTCAGTGGACTCGCCTGTTCTGCTCCCACTCTGTCTCTGGTGAATCCTCTCACCCCTCTATACCTCTGGCCTACACCCCAGCTCTTGTATGCATAAATAACTAAATCTTAGAAAAAAAAATAAAGGTAAAAGCCCGAGAGGAGACAAATATCCCTTAAATATGTCAAGGGTAGGACCCATTGGTCCTTTATCTCTTGGGTCAGAACTGAAATTGGACTTGCGGATGCAAGTTTCTTGCATTTTGCCAATCTGAATAAATTTCTTGTTGAAGAGCCTGGAGGTGTACATTTCTGGTGTTTAGCAGTCACTCATTCATTCGTTCATCTAAGCAGGGGTGTGCTGGAGCTGGCCCCCCTGCTCGCGAGCACTAGCTGTGCCCCTCTCCTCCCCACCCCGAGTCCAGCTGTGTCACGTTGGTAGCTGATAGCAGCCATGGAGGGAGAGGATTTTTTAGCAAACAATTTTTTAAAGCAATTTTTAGTTCACAGCAAAAACGAGCAGATGGTTAAAATGTCCCATATACCCCCTCCCCCGACACATGCCCAACCTCTTCCATGATCAATATTCCCCACCAGAGCGGAGCATTTGTTACAGCTGATGAACCACATTGCCCATGGCTTCCTCTTGCTGTTGACCTTCTATGGGTTTTGACAAATGCCTAAGGACATGTAGCCACCATTACAGCATCACAGAAGAGAGTTTTGCTGCCCTAAAAATCCTTGGTTCCTGTGAGCCAGCTCCCCCTCCCTTCTTACTTTCTACAACCTTTAATCTTTTCACTGTCTCTATAGTTTTGCCTTTTCTAAAATGTCATAGGCCTTTTTATATTGACTTCTTTCACTTATAATTTATGTATTTAATATTCCTCCATGTCTTTTCTTGACTTGAGAGCTCCTTTCTTTTAAGTGCTGAATAATATCCCATGTCTGGATGTGCCACCGTTATCCTCACCTACAAAGACACCTTGTTGGCTTCCATGTTTGGGGCAATTATGAATAAAGCTGCTGTAAACACTTATGTGTAGGTTTTCATGTGGACACAAGTTTTCAGATCCTCTGGGTAAATGTCAAGGAGCACAATTGCTGAATTATATGTTAAAACTGTGTTTAGTTTTGTAAGAACTCGCCAAGCTGTCTTATGGAGTGACTTGACCATTTTGCATGCCCACCATCCGCAGATGGGAGTTCCAGTTGCTTCATCTCTCTCATCAACATTTATTGTTGTCAGCATTTTGGATCTTGGATTTTTCCAGTAGGTGTGTAGCGGTAGCTCACTGTTTTCATTTACATTTCCCTCATGACATATGTTGAACACCTTTTCATATGCTTACCTCCCATCATTTTCAGTGAGGGGTTATTCAGGTCTTTTTCCATTTTCCACATGGTTGTTTATGTTCTAATTGTTGGTTTTTAAGAATTCTTTATATATTAAGGATAACAATCCTTTATTAGATCTGTCTTTTACAGATATTTTCTCCTGTTCTGTGGCTTGTCTTCTCATCTTCTTAAGCCATGGGAGGGATATTTACACCAAATAAATTATAAGTGATAAACACGACAGAGAACCAGTAATCAAACCTTCCAGCACACCAATGTGTTCATGCATCATGTATTGGGTAAACTATTTGCTCAAAAATATCCCATCTCCTGGGGGACAGGTCAGTGAGTCACAGGTATGTGCAGTGTTCTGAGTGAAGGGGCAGAAGCTGCACCAGGATGTTCTAGGGACATAAAGGAAGGGCATCGACTCGGCCAGGAGGTTGGTGTGGCTTTCTGGTGGGGAGCTTGAGCCCTGAGCAAATATTCATCTCCAGGTGACTAGCAGTTGACCCTTACTGCCAAGTGGGGTGCCACCTGTGACTGTCACTCCCTCGCACTGGCCATGTTTCAAGTTCGCCATAGCCACGTGTGTCCAGAGCTACCACATCGAGCAGACACCGACCTCACCAGGCATTGTCGCAAAAAGGGCCCGTGGACTGCACTGAGCCAGATGAAATGTGAGGCTAAGAAACAGAATGGGAAGATTTGGAGGTCTGAGACAAAGTGACTCATTCTGGGGACTGCAGGGCGACTGGAGAGGGGGCATGTGGGAGGGGAGAGAGGGGCGATCCAGCTGAACAAACAGGCAGGACAACAAAACATCCTTAGAGAGAAGCTGAGGGGTTTAAACTCTGGCCTGCAAGCTGGGGGGAGCCCCTGAAGGATTTTGCACAGGCATCTGATGTCATCAGCTTTGCATGTTAATAAGATTTCTCTGGCTGCTGGTGGTGGCTGAATTGGAGGGCGCCAGCCAGGAGGTAGGAGGAGATGGGTTCTGAGACTTGCAGTTGCCTGGAGAGGCGTGAGAGGAGACTGGAATAAGGCAGTGCCTGTGGCCCAGACTCTGGGAGATGAAGCAACCGCCGGCTGGTTGTGTCTGGCCCCTGGGAGGTGCTTTGTAAATATCTGTTGATTTAATGAATGATTATAGCTGAGTCCAGGCTGTACGCCTGGGTGCACTCCTGGCACCCCAGGCCATCCATTGCAAAAATGCAGAGATATGGGGGGAGGGTCTTTTCAGCAGAAGGATAAAGGGCAACAGGGAGTGAGGGGGGAGAGAGAGAGAGAGAAAGAGAGGAAGGTGACATCCCCGTCCAGTCTGATGGGAAGAAGATTCTGGCAAGAAGGGAAAGGTATGTGGAAGACCGGGCGGTCCTGAACCCAGGCAGTGCCTCTGTGGGGCAAGGGCTGCTCAGGCCTGGGCACAATCATTCTCCACCCCTCACCCCACAGACCGCAGAGCAGATTTGGTTTCCTGAAGGATCGGACCACTTAGGCACGATGCACAGGGAGGACACCCACGGAGAATGTTGGGGGGCAATGCACATGGCCGCAGCAGGGGCCCATCCCTGCAGGAGACACCTGCCTCTGTCTCGAATTCTCAGAAGTAGCTGGAGGAGCGATTGAGGACAGGGGGCCAAGAGCGGCTGTGATGCGCACCCATGTCATTGCCACCTTGTTGGTACCCCCAGGCCTGTAAGTTCCGAGACACTTGGGATTCACTGGGTGGCTGGCGAGATGAGGCAGGCTTCCCTTGCTCATTTGTAAGCAAAGGTTTATTGAGCCCCTGTGTGCCCTGCACAGTGCTGGGTGCTGGGCACACGATATAAGGCCAAGATCACCCCTGCCCCAGGGTCCTGCCTAACAGCCAAACGACTGAGCTTGTGTGCTACTCAGGAGGGGCACGGGGGACCACGGCATGACCCAATGGGAAGCATTCTTTTAGATTGGGGACTATTCACAAAAGTGACATTTTTTTCTTAAAGAGTTATTTATTTATGCATACAAGAACTGGGGTGCAGGCCAGGGGTGTGGGGTGGTGAGAGGCTTCACCAGAGACAGAGTGGGGAGCAGAACAGGCGGATTGACTGAAGTACACTGCTGAGGGGAGCAGCGGGCAAGACAGGAGAGGTCTGCTGTGCCATGTGGGTCAGCTCCCTGGCTGGGGATCAAACTCGTGCTGCAGTAGCTACAGATAGCTTCATAGGCTGACATGACCCGTTGCGCCACCAGGGATGCCCTCAAGAAAGTGACATTTAAAAAGAGACCTGGAGCTATGCAGGAATCAGCCAGGTGAAGGGCAGGGAAGGGGGTGTGCGTTCCAGGTGGAGAAAGAACAGCAGGTATGAAGGATGTGGGGACAAATCCTTGGCCAGCTGCAGGCTGAGAAGGCTGGTGGGGAGGGCACAGGAGGAGGGAGGAGAGGGAAGCGGGGCCCGCACCCCCAGGAGCACTTGAGGGCATGAGCATGGGAAGGGGGCACGTGATAGGATTCATGCTTTAGGAGATGGCTGGGGGTGTGTGGAGAATGGACTAGAACTCAGAGCATGTTGGGAGCAGAACAGAAGCTTCAGGGGCCTCAGGGAGAGATGGTGGCCTTGGCCGTGGCAATGGAGAGAAGAGGAGGACAGCAACAAGTCTTTTAAAAGAAGACCTGGGGCCTCCCTAGTGGCGCAGGGGTTCAAGTCTCAGCACTGTCACCACTGTGGCCTGAGTTCAATCCCGGCCAGGGAGCTGACCCGCAGGGTGCAGCAGACCTCTCCCTTCTCCCTGCTGCTCCCCTCAGCAGTATAGTTCAGTAGATCCACCTGTTCTGCTCCCCCCTCTGTCTCTGGTGAATGCTCTCACCACCCCACACCTCTGGCCTGCACCCCAGTTCTTCCATACCAAAAAAGAGAAGAACTGAGACAATACGCTTTTCTCATGCCTTGCCTCGGGACAGACAGGCTGAATGGCCGACTATCAACAAGGTAAATGTGTATTTTGACCCGGTCCCCATGTGGCCTGTTTTGCTTTGGGTTAGCTGAGATCCGGTGATGTCACAGAGGCCATTCCCCCACCTCCCGACAGGGAGAGGAGTCTCTTTGATGTTTAAAGGTTTCCTGGGAAAGCGTTCACAGCGTTTTCTGTCATCTCTACTATTGTTTAAAGCAATTACAATTAGGAAATTCTGTTTGTATTTTTCTGAACGCCTCTCACCATAACATGCTTGATTCTCGATGGAGATGGAGAGGCTAACATCATAATCACAGGGGCTGCCAAATAGGACAGCTGTCACCATCACAGAGTCGGATCATGTCTGTTTGTCCCACAGACAAAGTGACGAGTCGTCAGCAACAAAGGAAAATGCCTCAGCGTTCCCAGAAAACTGGATTTGAAAATCCAGTCCAATTTTTGTAGCTGTTCAGCTGACTGCCAGTGTTCCGGCCCTGCTCTCGGAGTGTGGCCTGTGGTCCCAGCAGCATCGCCTCTGAGCTTGGTAGACATGTGGGAGTGAATCAGAATCTGCATTTTAACACACTCCCAGGCAACTGGCAGGCGTTCATTCTGAGCAGCCGCCTGAGAGCACCTGAGGCCACTGAAAAGTGGGTGGGCAGTGGCAGGTGCCAGATGTTTGCAATGCAGCGAGTCTCAGCAAGAGGTGAGGAGAAACCAACTGGTCCAACAGGAACTGGCTTTTCTCTGCTCCCAGGTCACGTAGCCTATTCAGCCGAATTTAGACACAACGCGTTGCTGGCTGTTTGTGTGGCTAGTGGGAGGTGCAGGGTGGACTCAGCTCCAGGGCTGAGATGCTGTCAGGTTGAAACTGGGCCAGCAGCAGGGAGGCATCTCGCCCTGGGCTCCCCCAGACCACACCAGAGGCCCAGGCAAGTTAGCCGTCCAGCATGGACAGTCTGTGCCCTTCCTCAGCGCGGTTCCCAGGGGCCCTGGCTCTGTGTGGGTGGGGTTTGGGTGACTCTCTTCCTTCTGAAATGAGCCTCGTCCACACACAGGGTTGTTTTAATACCTCCATTACAAATGCTCCCACTCTGAGCCTCCCTGGTGGCGCAGGGGTTAAAGTCTCAGTGCTATCGAGTTACTGCTAGTCACGGCAGCAGGAGTTTGATCCCCAGCTGACCCACAGGCGAAGCAGAACCCTCCTGTCTCCCTGTTGTGCCCCTCAGCTGTGTATTTCGGTTGATCTGCCTGTTCTGCTCCCCACTCTATCTCTGGTGAATCCTCTTACCCCCCTGGCCTACACCCCACCTCTGGCCTACACCCCAATTCTTGAATGCATAAATAAATAAATCTTTAAAAAAAATAAAAATATTCCCACCCTGACCTCTGGTGGAGCAGAACACCTGGGCCTGGGGTCTCCAAAGCTCTGCCTGCATGGCGCGGCCGGGCTGTCCAGACCAGCACCCCCGCCCCCCGAGAGTGTGTGACACAAACACCAGACACCGCTCTGCAAAACAAGGGCACTTCTTTTATTACTGCTTTCCCGAGAAGTGTTTCAAGGTACAAAATCCAGGCCGAACCAAATCATTTCTGTCTTAACTGGGGCTGGTCCTCCCACATAATCAGACAAATGGATGAAGTTTGTGGGCTGTTGGAAGCATATGGTTTGTAAATACTGTAAAATCAAACATCAGTTTTGGCTTGTATTTACTGTAACACGTTCACGTTACCTAGCACCAAAATAGCTTATCAGGTCCCCTCTGCCTTTGTTCTCTCTCCCCTCTTTGTGTCTTCATCTTTGTGGTGTCTGTGCCCCCCGCCTTCCACACTGTTCATTTCTCCGCTCTAATTCTTCCTTCCCCGCCTGCCTGGGCCGTCCTTCCTGCCTCTTCTGCACTGGCTCGTTACCCCAGTGCCTTCCTCATCATTCCACTTAACCTCTTGCCCCCTTCCTCTCCCTTTGTCTCTCTCACGCAGCTCCTTCATCTTCCAAAACCCTTCGGCCACCTTTTCCTTCTGCACTTTCATTCCCCAAGGCTGGAGCCGCTCCTCCCTCACGCTCACAGTCCCCTGCCTCTCGGGGCTATTTTTTCTTCCTTCCCAGGGTCCACCACAGAGTCCCTCCTTTCTCCCTTTTTCTCTAAAGGCAAAGTGGGGATCAGAGAAACATGGGCTTCAGAGTTAAAGGGACAGAAGCTACATTCCATTGACAGTTACTTCTGACTCAGAAGCTCTTTCTTCTTCTAACACCTTCCGTAATGGCTGCCCTATCCGTCCCTCCTCAGAGCAGGGAGGGCTGTGTAAGGAGACAAAGGAACAGGCCCCTCCACACACACTGGCACTTTCTTTCATGTCTCAGCACACATGCATGCGCACATACACACACACAAACATATGCACACACACATACACACACACTCTCCTCTAAGACCCCCAGTGCAGAGACGTTTGCTCCCAGGCTTCCCAGAACACCCAGCTTCCTTCTCCAGGGCCCCGTCCCCCAAGCCAGGCCGACTTGCATTGCATACCCCCAGGGTGCGCACTGGGAAGTACAATCCTATTTTGGGGTGATGACAAGAGACAGTGACCGTGGGGTTCCTTTTCCCAGGTGTGGCTTTTGGGAGAGGTGTTGGCAATGGTCCAACAGTTAGATGGAACAGAGAGCTCTGTTCAAAGCCGGCTCCCACCCAGGGCCATGTTCAGTCAGTCGCGCTAGCAAGAAAGCGAGCCCGAGAGCCAGCGCTCTTTGGAGGTGGCTTCTCTCTGTGCCACTGGGCAGGGCATCTTCAAAAACACAGAGAACCAAGAGGAAAAACAAATTGAGCCCCAAAGAGACACCTTGTCACCACCAAACCAGGGCTCTGCAATCAGCCGTCTTGGCTGGGCTGCTTCTAACACTTCACTGAATCGTGGATGCTGCTTTCTTGGTAGCCAGGGAGACGGAGGTGTCACCCAAGTAAGCCTCTGGGGGGTGGTGAAAAACCCCTCTGTTTCTCAGCACTCGGCGCCTCGTGTGTCTCTGCTTCTCCATGTCAGCCACAGGAAGAGGATTAGCTGAGGCACGTGCATTTACTGGAGGGATTCAAGGGTGTGGGCTGAGCAGAGACCAGGGGGCCGGCTTTGCCCAGGCCCGGGACCCCAGCTGCTCAGGTTCTTCGCAGGCTGCGGGCTTCCAGCTCAGACGCGTCTGTGCCTTACTCCTCAGCCCAGCAGAGCCTTAGAGAAAGGGAGGGAGGTGGCCCCGAAAGCCCTCGGGCTGTGTGGGGAGAGCGGGTGAGCCGAACGTGCCCCACCAAGTCCACCTCCGCCCTGTTGTTCGTGTCCAACGCGGGTGTGGACGGCTTAACTACAGTCAGTGAAAATCCCCCAGACAAGGAGGAAGTGAGGTCACCTCAAGGATAGGATGAATTTCAGTTTCATTTCCCTGCCCAGCCCCCAACGGCCTTCCACACACCACGGAGGGGAGTAGAAACAGAAGTACGAATATAATTCTCACCCGAGTTCCTTTCATACCAACGAGTTATCCCGCTAAATTGCCAATAAATTACTATCATAATAGGCGCGCACGCAGGCCTACGTGTCGACACCTGGGTACGTGTGTCTGCATCGTTCCAGCTTTTCTTCCCGGTCCCTTCTCTTGCAGGCAGCTTCAGACAATGGCCTCTGACTCCCACAAAAGTCTTCACCGGCTCAGGGGTGCCACGTAGTTGGCGGGGAAGAGGCCCAGCTTGTCGTGCAGGCGGCCGGTCCACCAGGACGGGTTGGAGCTGTCCAGGACCTCGACCACCTCTCCGCAGCGGAGCCCCAGCTCGTCCTCCTCCAGGGCCTCAAAGTCATACAGCGCCCGGGCCCACCGCACTCGCTGTGGGGGCAACACAGAGTTCCTGCTGAGCGGGGCCTGCCGGGGGCACCGCCACCCGAAGAGGCCCTGTGGCCCGGCCAGGCGGCCCCGGGTGCTCAGCCCTGAGCATGGGCATTAGAACTCAGCAGCCGCTGCAGACACTCGGGGTTTCTACCCACAGGAGATTCTTCTCCTTACCCACGGGCATCTTGGGGCATGACTCGCCCTACATCACAAGGGTCTTTTCATTCTCTGCCAGCGACAGACACAATGGCAGGGGGCCGCAATAACCACCCTTGGGCTATCTCACCCATAAGGCCACAGATGTCCCTCTGCTGGAACAAGAGCCGAGGAATATGAGGCCTGGGCGAGGCCCGAAGGGCCTGAGAGCAAGACTGGGTGGTGCCAGGCTGGCCCTGCTCGGCCCTGGAACTGCCCCTTTCTCTCGCCCCCGGGCTCCCCCACCTCTGTTCTGAGCTCCATGGTTGGGACATCGCTCCTGGAGAACTAATTACTTCTCTGATCGGCCAACACACTTCCCCCACTGGGCCCAGCGAGGGAAATTCACCTACCCCGGCCACTTGGAGCTGTACAGGGTCCGTGTGTCTCCGTTGCATGAGGGCAGCATTCCCCTCGCTGGCCATGCCCACGCTGCAGTGCCCATCGTTTATGTCAAGGCTGCCTCCGCGGCGGTCCTGGAAAAAGATGTGACAAAGGAGCCTTCACTGCACTGCCACAACACCCCCCACAAGCTCCCCCAGTGGCGTGGATGCCAGGCGCACAGCCAGTACTCCAAGAATACTCAATAAGGTGACAATAAACCCCAGATGATGGAGAGAGGGGAGGATGACAAAGGGAGCAGAGATACTGAAGGTCAGGATAGCAGCATCTTTCATTTATTCAATCAAGGAATTTGAATTTGACCTACATGTGTCTGGCACTAGTACTGCCCCTGGGGAGAAGTAGCTGGAAAGACCAGGTCCCAGTCTTCATGGAGCATCAGTTTTAGAGGAGGAGTCATACAGAGCTGAGTGATCAGTGAGCAGAGAAGTGTCTAGATCGGCCTGAGTAATCAGGGAGGGCTTCACAGAGGAGGTGATGCTTGAACACCAGCTTAAAGGAGGTGTGGGATTCATCAGGAAAAGGCATTGGAGGCAAAGCGAACAGCATATACAAGCCACAAAGGCATGAGAAGGAATGCAACGGACCGCCTATGTAACTTGAGGCAGTTCAGCATTGCTGGAATGTGTCCCTGTGTGGGGAGGAGGGGGGAGGCAGCAGGTGATGAGGCTGGGGAAACAGACACGGGCATCTCACAAAGGACTTTGTCTGCCCTGCTAAGGAATTTAGGAATGATGTTATCTGGCTGTATTGTCCATCTCGGTAAGCCGCCTAAAACCCTGTCTGGAACAAGGCAGGGGATAAATAAATAAATAAGCCTGGCTCTGCTGCCTGTGTTAATCCGTGTGTGTGTGTGTGTGTGTGTGCGCGCGCCCGTGCGCATGTGTTTCTGGACAGCTGGATCGGTTAAGGGCTTGAATGGATTTGGAATTGCACTGATAGGAAAATAAAGCAATTGTTCGTGAGGTCTCAGGGAAGGACACGTGTGCATGTGTGCACGTGTGTGCATTTGTAGGGAGCCATTCAAGTCACAGGATTCTGTGCCAAGAACATCCCCAAGTTTCTACCATTTGTGGCCCAAGGTCCTTTTGGTGGATTCAGGATGAGGCTGGGCCCGCGGGATGGGTGTCTCCAGCCTGCAGTCCGGGACCCCCCAGCCTTTATTTGCCATGGTTGTTCTGGGATTTTCACAAACGCGAGGCAGTGGGGAAAGGTGGCCTGAATCTGGGGGAGAGCAGACTCCCCCCTCATCGTGCCCCACTTCATTTTTTCCAGATACCTGGTGAAAATGCGGGTGTTGCATATACCGCGGCTGCGCTGATGGGGGTCCCGGGGTGTACTGTGAGGGGGCAGGTGGGGGCTGATCCGACAGCTTCCTGTTCACCGAAGGCCGGATTTCTTCTCCCACCAACCCGCTGAGGTGTGGGCCTCCCTGGGGCCTCCGGTCCAGGCTGTTGCCCCGGCGACCCTGGGAGGGAAGACAGATGACGCAGAGCTCTTCCCAGCCTCTCCCGGCCCTCCCCACCGCCTGTCAGCTCTGCCCAGCCATTGCCACCACAGCCGCGGGCAGGGGGTGGGGGTGGGTGTGGTGTGGTGTGCACTTCAAGAGAATCGATGGTTCAGACCCTTGCGTTTTCAAAGTGGCCTCTATATCCCCAGATTCTCTCAATTTGGGGGGCCCACCTCTAGCTCACTGCTGACATTTTCCTCATGGGACCCATTTAGAGCATTCTTAGTGGGCTTGTTTTTCTCGGTGTAATCAAGCTTAAATATTCCATTCTGCTGACACAATGCCACCCCCTTATCACATGTTGCCACACTGCTGGACTTCCTACCCTCCAGATAAGCCGTGCTATTAAATATGACTTTGCATGATTCGGAACTGCCATTTACAGCCTGGTGATAGTGACCCAAACAGCAACGCTCTGGCAGCACCATGGAAACCAGACCAGCCGCTGGGCATGCTGGGAAGGAGCAAGGCCTTTTCCCCTTAATGCTACAGCCACCTCCTAATCATAGATACTTTCTTGTTATTTTATTTAACAATTACACGGGGCCCTAGGCTTGGTATACGCAGGCACCATTCTAAGCCCTTCACAAATATAAATCATTTAATCCAGCTCAATGCATTTTGTGTTCCTTTTCTTATCTCTGCATGCACATCCTAGTAAATTAATACCTCTGTCCGTTTCCTGGTTAAAATAATCAACAAGGTCTTGGTTGACCTTTGTTTTCCTTCCTGAATTTCTGTGTACACTAGTGGGAACACATTTTTCTCTGATTGTAACTTCTCAGCCTTAAAACCAACTGACTCTTTGAAAGGGAAAGTTTTCTTTACTTTCCCCCAAAACACATGCTCTTTTGAAAGTCTCAGTGACTTTCAAATAACCAGTCCTTGGGTCACCTCTTCCAATCAATGCTTCTTCCTACAACACCTGTCTCTTATAACCAAGTATTTTTCTTTTGGAAAATATTTTATAAATTCTGTGTATGGTGCATAACCTCATGAGAATTTACACATGGGAGGTGAGTTAGCACTTTCTCAGCACCTAATAGGGACCAGGCTCTGTGGCAAGTGCTACAATGATATCATCTCATTGAATCCTCATAACAGCCCAGTGGAGGACACATTCTGTTCTCTCCACGCTACAGATGAGAAAACTGATACCCAGAAAGGTTTTTTAACCGGGCTAGATAATGAGGATAAATAGGGATGGAAGTTTAAAGCCAGGTCTGTCTGATGCATTTTCATTAAAACTGTGCTCTATGATCCAAACTGTCCCCAGAGCAAGAACTCCAGGCCCAGCTTCTCTCCCACCCCCTTCCTGTGGCCTCCTGTCCTGTCCTGTCACAAGTCTCCAGCATAGCGTAGTCCTGCCCTCTAGCGTTTTCTCTGTCCCTCAGGGCAGCCCAGTGCCCCTTCCTTCCGGGCAACTCCTGAGCTGGGCACAAAACTGTGAGGTGGTTCATGTGTACTGAGTGCCCAGGGAGTGATGAAGGGTGACAGAAGGGGACACATGATCTTCCCTGACCTGAGGGAAAGGATTTTATGGCTAAGGAAACTGAGGAAGGACAAACTTTTCAAACTCGCATGGTAGCGAGCATGAAAACCGAGTTCTGACTTCAGTGCTTTTCTGAACACGCAGATGGCCTGCCCACCAGGGCGCTGTCTTGGTGGTTCACAAGGGAGTCCAGCTGTCCAAAATCTCTAGCTGGGGGCCAACGGAACTTGGCTCGTACCTGGTCCTCTTGGATTCTGTCCCGCAGAAAGATCTGCTTCTGTTTGGAGATGGACGTGGTCCTGTAGTAGTCCACCAGCTTATTTAGGGATGGAAACTTCTCTGTCCACAGGAAGTAATTACCCTTGTTGTCTCTCATCACTTTGAAGTGTTGCACGTCATCCTCATGCCTGGAGATCAAGCAAATCCAAATTGCACGTTATAGGCCGACAGGGAGCCTGCCTCCAGGGTGCTGGGCGCTGTTTGGGCAGGCCATGGAGAAGTGGCAGGCCTGCTCAGCACGACCCGGTGAACAGGCCCAATCAGGCTCTCGCAGGGGAGTCATGGGAGGGGCGGCTCAGGACGCAGGCTGTGCTAGAGGCGCCTTTTACACTAGCAGAAGCCAATCTGTCTTGTGACACTGGAGTCGAACCTTGACAAGAAAAACATGTTCTGAGTGCTTTAAAGACTAAGAGGTCAAGGACCTTCTACAATGTTTACTTGAAACATGGCAACCTCTCAGTCCTCGCCAGGCTAAGGACTCTGCCAAATCTCAGAAGGGAGGGCTTTTCAGAGGTAAAGACTCAGAGGGTGAGGCAGAGGGGTTTTCTGGTGGCTTCCATTGTGCAGTTATTGTTCGGTTATCAGCAATGCTTTGAGCCAGTTCTGTTAAGCACATCAAGTAGCTCTGGATGGCAAGAAACTACCCTGAGAAATTTGTGAGGCTTCTTCTCTCCATAATGGAGAGGTCTTGGGCTTGGTTTAAGTTTTGCATGAATAAGGTTACAAAGTATTTTGAGCTTTGGAGGAAAGAAGTGTTTTAAAGTATTGCAGAACCCTGATTGGAAAGGACCTCAGACATCGTTTAGTCTTAAATTTTCACGTAATACATGAGGAGGCAGAGGCTCAGGGAGGAGAAG
This sequence comes from Scalopus aquaticus, assembly GCA_004024925.1. Classification (NCBI taxonomy): domain Eukaryota; kingdom Metazoa; phylum Chordata; class Mammalia; order Eulipotyphla; family Talpidae; genus Scalopus; species Scalopus aquaticus. The sequence continues at coordinate 50,099 of PVIJ01009710.1, forward strand.
GGGCTTGGTCAAAGTCACTGTGAATGAGAGACAGAGCCGAGGCCAGGACCCTGGGCCTCTCTTCAGTCTGGTGAGTCTGATCACACCAGGCACCTGCTAACATCTGCTAGACTGGCACCTGTTGATGCCAGCTGGCATTACAGGACATGGGGCACATTTCTACCAGATTGATTGGGAAAGGAGAGGTGGGGAGCTGGGGCCGACCCTTTACTTTTAGCTCTAACCTTTCTCTGTTGCCAAGTCATTTTCTTTTAGATGTCAAGTTTATTTGTCAACAGACATACATTTATGTCTAAAAATAAACTGGTGTTAATGATACCAATTGCCTGATCCAGCAGAAGGGTCAAGAATTTACAATCCTGGAGGGTAAAGATAATTCTGAAGGTTAGTGGAGATTTTATAGGGATGGATTTAGTGGTGCGTGTTCGGAAGGGGACGGGAATTCTGATCTTCCGCCTCATCTTATGGGCTCTGCTGTACCAGCTGAACTAAGTCCATGGGTAGAAACTGACACTGAATCGCTGCCTGGTCTTCCCCTTGTTTTGGCCACTATCACTTCCTTCACACTAAACCACATGGCTCAACTCACGGCCACTGCTCCTCATATCAGGTAAGGAGAAAGAACTATCCTTGGGCCGTTATAATCAGTCATCCACCACCTTTTAGTGAAAGAACTCAGGGGCAAAACGTTAACTCTTGCACTTTTGTAAGGTGTGAGGATGGATATCCAGGTTGCAGTTGGTCATCTGGGACCCGGAGAGAGTGGTCAGATGGGCAGAGAAGAGAAAGTGTCTCAGGGACCCAGGCCCTGAAGTCTAGTATCTCAGATTCCCAACAAATGCCAAGTGATAGAACTACAATTAGCTCTTAATTATCTGTGCCCATGACAGAAAGCAGATGTAATAAATAAAAATGATTTTGCTTTGGAATATATTACACTCTATTTCTCCAGAAGATGCAATAATGATTATGGTAATGATCACCATAATGAGAAGCTGCATTGCCTCAGTAGCAGGGGAGGACTTTTGGCAGGCGGCAAGGCTGACTGCTTTGTAGAACGCATGTTCTTTAAGGAAACAGAAACTATCATTCCTAGCTAAGAAGTCAGAGTCAAGTTTATGGAAACCAGAGTGCCCCTGAGATGCCCTTCAATCTCACAATTGACTTGGCCTGTCTGTCATCGGGGCCTTGGAGAAATAGATCTGATTTGTAAGATTTATTAATAGAGCTGAATTTCATTAATTAAGACCTCACAAGTTTAGAATTTGTGATACACCAAATATTGGCCTGAGCTAAAATTTACCATTGCCCAAGCTGTGAAAAAAGTTTTAGTCCAGGATTATTAAGAGTTACATGAGCTGGCAAGGGCAGGGCTTAGGAGACTGAATTATTTTTGAGCACTTTAGACGCACACGTGCATACAAACGCTTGATCCATTATTTGTAAGAACTTCCTACCGATTCCTAAAAATATCCATTCTTTCTAAATAGTAAAGTGGCCTCAATTTATTACCCGAGATTGGATTTATGTGCTTAAAGCACTAAAGCTGCATGCCTTTCAAAATATGTTGACTAGCCTTTCCTGTAGACCAGCATTTCCTGCACGGTCCTTGCGGGAGGCTGGCCACGCAGGCAGGCCTGCTTCTCCCAGCCTCTCGTGTGCATTCGTACACTTTCACATGTGGTCACATGCCTGCCACGTGACTTGCATTCCCCGATACACTGACCACAGGCAGTTTCTCAGATGTGGGGACTGAGCGTGGGGCTGTGTCATGTTTCTGCCTGGACTGAGTCACTTCCTCCAGGGTGCTGCTCGCTTGTGAATACTTTACTGTTACAGCCTCCCCGCCCCCGCCCTCGGCCCCCTCTGCCGGGTCCTGGCTCTCAGTTTTGCTGCATTGTGAGGCATCGAGTGACCCTTCTTGTTGTGAAGCCACCTCCAACTACGTGGGCATCCCACAGCAATGGCTGAAGACGTCAACTTGTCTCTGGCCCTCCTCCAGACCGACCACAGCCGTGAAAGAAGAGGCTAAGATTTCAACCCCAACCTGGACAGCTGGGAGTTCCTCTTCCATCTCCCTCCTTCTCCCCTCTGCAGATAACTCTCTGAACACCTGCTGGGTACAAGGCACTGTCGGCTGTAGCCAGATGAAGTAGATGAAGCCTGTCCTTCTAGAAGCCCTGGGGCTACAGGGGGCAACAGATGAAGGTGCACATAATTTTGGCCAGAAACCATCAGACATGTGCTAAGGGGAAGGACAGGATGACATCACCGTTGACTAAATGCCTGGGTTCCTTGACCACCAAGCTCCTGATCATTAGGTCATATTCGAGAGGTCGTCTCGTGGCTCAGTTAAAAGGGCCAGGGCAGTGTCGGGAATGGCCAGTACCTGACAGAAATGGAGAAGTCCCCTGGGGAGCTCTGGCTGGCCCGGATGATGAAGAAACCAAGCTCTTTGCCCATGAGGAGGTTCTCTGCCTGGTGTCGCGAGAGGCCTTCGTGGAACCACCTGTTGGGTGAGATAAACCAGAGGATCTTGGTGAGACACCAGAGGGACGAAGGGGACGTGGGGGAGAAGAGTCCCCAAAGGAAAAGGACTGGGACTCTGCTCGGGAGGGAGCAGAGAGAGACTCAAGAGGAGCCAGGAGCTTTTGAGACCACCCAGCTCTACGCAGGGTGCAGCACAGCCAGGAACGTCCCTGCACGCACCCCCTTTGTTCCTTCCTCCAGGAGGAGTCTCCAGCGTGGAAAGCCTGAATCTCGCCAATGTGCCACCGCACCAAAGTGGGGCAGTGTGGGCGTGACTCACAGCGGGAATGGCGCCTGCCGACAGCTGTGGGCTGAAGCCAGGAGAGAACCGCAGGGCCTGGAGGGGAATCGACTCCAGGCACGGGGGTCCCCACCCTGGAGGGCAGGGCCTTGGGCCCTCGCTGCCAGGCTGAGACCTCAGTGGCCCAGGGAGAGGCCCAGCGCAGGGCCCAGCTCCCTGTGTGGCACAGAGGGCCAGGGGCTGTGCTCTGGGTGCCCCGCAAAGGCTGGAAGGCACCAGGGAGTCAGCACAGCAGCCAGAGAGCAGCGTCTACACAGTCAGGCCCGGCGGTCTCCCCCCAAACCCAGGCTGGACAAGAATCTTGACTGTGGAAAAGAAGAGGGGGAGGAGAAACTGCTCCTACAGGGAAGCAGTCAGGATGGCAGCTGCTGGGAGGGTTGCTGTGTGGTCAAGGCCAAGGCTAAGCACAGCCCCCTGGCCTAGGCCAACAGGCAGGAGGCCAGAAGCCTCGCTCAATGACAGAAACAGGAAGCGAGTGGTCAGCTGTGTCCCTGTGCTTCCGGGAGGCTGTGCTAATGGCTGGAGGGCCTGCGAGCGAGAGACGGCCGTGGCTCGGACAGTGAATAGCCTTTGCCGTCTACAGGTTGGCAGTCCAAACTCTGAGCAGGAAGGTCTTATTCCAGTCCTGGGACTACAGGGGAAGTCCCAGTTGAGGGGCTGGAAATTGCCTCCCTGCAGGTCTTGCCAGGCAGTCTGCCTACAGCCACCCTAGCGACCACCCATCATCGCCTGCCTGGGTCTGAGAAAAGGAATGGGCCAATGTCCCAACACTACCCATTAGGCCAAAGTCATTCATTTGTCATCCACTCATTCAGCATCGTTCATTATTAAACATCTGCAGTGCCTGGGCCCTGAGGAGCTGGTGGTAAGCATGACAGGGAGGAACCCCTTGGTCCTGTGGAACATACATTCCAGTGGGAGCTGGGGGGCATGGGGTAGACACACAATAAACAGAGAAATAAGAAAAATGTGTGGTATGTCAGAGGACGGTAGATGTGGAGAAAGTGAAAACCAAGAGGAGGGTGGGGAGAGGGGGAGGGTCTTCTGCCAGGGGGCTATTCTTTTTTGAATCCAATTTTATTGATATGCCATTTGTTGACATAACTTTATATTAAAGTCGGGAGTAGAAGTTCACACCTCAACAGGTGCACATGGTTCGCTTGCCCTGGGAGGGGTGATATTCTAACCCTAAAGCAGATCGGGGAGGTGAGGGGGACCTAGCAAAGGAAACTGGGGAGCAGTAGCCAGGCAGCAGGAGGAGGAAGGGTGGACTGGAAGCCCAGTGAGGAACTTTGCCCACAGGGCAGGGAAGATCCCCCACCCCACCTGCTGAGATGGTCACCTGGAACTGGTAGTTCACAGACCTTGGTAACAAACAGGCTTCTCAGGAGCCCAGAGAGTTCCAGAAAGAGCAGGAGAGGCTTTGAGAGAGCCGATAGTAATTCCTTGCAGAAAGTGAGCTGGACGGGGATTTGGGATCAAAAAATTTTTCCCTTTCTTGCTAAGTTTTTGTTTCTTGCTAAGATGGGAGAAATGACAGTATCTTGGTTTGCTGATGGGAAAGATCCTGCAGAGAGGGAGAGAACGTGGATGTGGGAGAGGGGAGAATTTCTGCTAGAAGCACAGGCAGTTCCTTCCAAAGAGCTGCAGGAAAGGCAGCGTGTCTGAGCATAGTTGCAGGAGGTGGGTGGAGGCGGTGAGTCAGGGTGGGGGTGGGGTAGAGGGGCTTTTCTGGTGGCCTTCAGCACCCCAATAAACCTGGAAGCCAGGCCATCAGCAGAATGGGGGGGAGGCTAGAGGCTCGAGGAAGGTACGATGTGGTCATCTAGGTTACTGCAGCATCAGGGGCCCAGCTAAAGTCAGTGAGCACACTGGTTCCCAGGCCATGGGGATGCTGCACCTCTCTGGTTTGGTTTGCTAGCAAACCTTTGCTCTGGGGCTAGACTGACTCTCGGATGAGATTAGATTCCTATCTAACCCTTGTGGTCAATTCTTGAGACAAATGAGACCCAATCTCAACTTTTCACTTCCTCTTGTGAAGGGAATTTCCCCTTTTCTTCCACTGACTTCTGGTGCGAGCATGGTTTAAGGAAGGCAGGGTACCTCCACAGACCTGATTAAGGGCTGAGAGCATTTCGGGGTGGTCCTTGGTTAGGGTGGAAGGTAGGTTGGGAGTTAATGAGTGCCTTGAGGCAGCAGCTCTTGAAGAGGGGTGGCCAACAGCGCCCCCACTGGAATTCTTGGAAACCCAGCGACGACAATTATAGATGATTTCAGTTTATAAACTTAAAATAGGCGATACATGCACATGGCATAAAATTCCAAAGGCAATGCAGTGAAATGCAAATCTCCCTCCCACCCCTGGCCTTCAGCTGTGTGGTTCCCTCTCCAGCGGCAACCATTTTTGACAGTATCTTGGGTATGCTTGGATAATTTTAGCGACTACTGAAAAAGGAAGGGGGAGTGTGTGTGGGCAGGCCCATCTCACAGGCTGGAAATACTTACTCAGGAAACTGGATGTCTATAAAATTCTTAGGCACGTATCCTTCTTGGCTCCCAAGCTCTGCCTTGAACCATTCTTCTTGGTTACTTAAGATCTACAGGGAAGAGGAGGAAGGACAGACGGTTCAGGGAGTGACCAGAAAGAGGCAGGGAAAAGAGTGACTTTGGGATTTAGAGGAAAGTCAGCCCAAGAAACCACACTGCTGCTCTAGTCGGGGACCAGCAGGCTTAGCGTTGCAGTTTGGCTTCTGTTGACCCCAAATTATTTCTGTCCACTTAGGTGACCCCATCACGACTTGTCCTTCCAGACTCAGTCCTCCAGGGTTTCCCTGATCCCCTTTCTTCTTCCAGTTTGCAAATTCATTTGTCCTATATCCCAGGCCTTTAAGCTTCTCGGGGAAGATGGAGGGGAGACCAGGGCAGTGACACCATTTTCCCTTCTCTGCCAGGTAACCAGGAACCTTCTTAAAGTTTATTTTTATTTTTTTTAAGATTTATTTATTTATGCATACAATGGTGGGGTGCAGGCCAGAGGTGTGGGGCGGTGAGACGGGTTCACCAGAGACAGAGTGGGGAGCAGAACAGACAGATTGACCAAACTACACTGCTGAGGGGAGCAGCGGGAGGCAGGAGAGGTCTGCTGCGCCCTGTGGGAAGCTCCCTTGCTGGGCATTAAACTTGTGCTGCAGTGGCTCTGGACAGCTTCACAGTGCTGTGCTTAACCCTTTGCGCCACCAGGGAGGCCCAGAAACGATCTTTCTTATTGCTTAAGCCACTTTTAGTTTCTTTTTCTTGCAGCTGAAAACGTCTTAACTGGTAGAAATACTGTGATAAAGAAGAAGAAGATGGATAGGAAAGAATTCCTAGAAGAGACACCATCTAGGTGACCCAGGCACAGAAAGAAGTTAGGAAGAGAGGATGTGGGGCTATGAGGAAGCAGTGCATTCTGGGAAGGAGGCGCGGTGCAACCTGGGAATGAAGTGCATTCTGGGAAAGTAGGGAGGTGCATTCTGGGAATGAAACACCTCCGTCTGCCAGGGTATTCCATTGTGATCCCGACGGTATAGTGAGTACCCCGTAATGCAAGTTGACAAGATTGGATTTTTTTGTCTTGAAATTTATGGGAAATCATTAGAGGATTTTAAGCAGGAGACAACACAGTGAGGATTAGAGTTAAGAAACAAGTGCTGTGTCAGAGCGTGACGCTAGATTGGCGTGGTGAAGTTGGAGGAGCAGCTGTAGGAAGACAAGTGTCGCCACTCAGCAGGCGATGACAGGGAGCTGGGCTAAGAGGCGGGGACATATTCTAGAGGAATCCAGGAAGACAGGCAGGGTTTTGTGACTGTTCTCAGGAGCTCGGGGAGGAGGGGGATTCTGGGATGACTCGGAATGCTGGCTTGGGAGGCTGAGTGGGTGGTGTTGTCTTTACTAAAATAGAAACTACAGGAGGAGGAGCAGGTCTGAGGAAAAGCAGGTGGACTTCAGCTTCTGCGTGAGCACGTCAAGTTGCCCCTGGGGCTGGCTGGAAAGAAATATGCAGCAAGCAATTGGAGATGTGTGTCTGGATATAGGAGAGAGGTGAGGGCTGGAGTTTGGGATTTTGGAGTCACCCCAGAGTGGGTGGAGTTGACATCACAGGTCCCAGTGATGGGAAGAAAATTGAAGAGAGCTCAGTCCCTGAGAAGATGACATCTTCTTTCTTTTTTTTTTTTTTTAAAGATTCATTTATGCATGCAAGAGTTGGGATGCAGGCCAGAGGTGTGGACTCACTAGAGACAGAGCGGAGAGCAGAACAGGCAGATTGACTGAAACACACTGCTGAGGGGAGCAGCAGGCGAGACAGGAGAGGTCTGAGGCGCCATGTGGGAAGCTCCCTGGCTGGGGATCGAACTCATGCTGCAGTGGCTGCCAATAGCTTCATAGGCTGAGACTTAACCCTTTGCACCACCAGGGAGGCCCTGAGGTCTTATTTCTAATAGCACTCTGGGGGTGGAAGAAAGGAGACTATACTTTGAGTTTGGAAGGAGAAGCCCTGCTTCCTAGCTTGGCCCAGGGCTAGCTGTGTGACCTATGGCAAGTCAATCAACCATCTGAAATATGGGGATAAGAACACCCAGCTAGCGCCTCATGGAGTTGGTGTGGGGATCAGATGAGCTCCGGTGCCTGAAAGTCCTCCAGAGAGTGTTTGCTGTTTTTTAAAATATAATTCTGTAAAGTATTGTGATAGACTTAGGAAGGATGACTCCATCTCTGAAGGACATGGAGGGGGTTATACATTCTTCAAAGTGTAATGTGTGGATGTTCTGAATTTAATCATTTGTTCTGAAGAAATAAAAGTGTCCCATATTTAAGTTCTAGAATTGTTGAGAAGAGAAAACTTTAGAGTTTCTAACATCAAATGGGACTGTTGGTATCACCCAGGCCGTGTGGGTATGTGTGTGCTGAGGGGGTGGAGGGCGGGAAGCAGAAAATCTAGGTCAAAAGAAGAACTAGGAAACCCAGTAGCAGTGCCTGTGTAGAAAGAACACATGGACAGCTCACTCCATGCCAGCTCCCCGAGTTTATGGCTTTGGCATTCCTTTTCCCTGGCACCTGGGAATGCTCTGTTTGGCCTGGGTAGCAAATGTAAAATCCAAAGGTGAGCAGGGGTGAGGTAAAAGAGACCTTTTGGAAATTGGCTCATCATGGTAAGAACCACACTTTGTACTCAGCTCTCTGACCTGAAACCAGCTGTAATTTTAGTAATGGTGGCTCATACCCGTCTACCTCCTCTAGAAACTGAAAGATTATCCCTCAATGCAGCCATTTCTCTCTACCACCTGGTGCTCAGTCTGCCTGAGATCATGTTCCCAGAGAGGTGAATTTGCAGGCTTCTTACTGTGTACAGAAGGCAAGATTTAAAAAAAAAAATCTCTTTTTCTGTAAAGAAGAGTATTTGGGGGGAGGTGGTTTCCTCCCGCAGTTGTGGGTCCAGGGACCCACACTTCCTGTTCTTCTATCTCTCCATCTGTTCGGTTCCCCCTATCTCTGTCCCCATCACGTAGACCTGAGCCAGAAGTTCAGCCCAAACACATAAAGTTTCACACTTCAGGATGCTGTATCTTAATTCTTATAATGCTGCCTATAAGGAGAATAATTTTCTGGGTTACAAGGCCTGAGAATAAGTTAGACGTGGGAAGAGGACAAAATGTACAGTTGGAAGAAATTTAAAGTTGGATGGAATTATAGCTCTTAGAGGCATAGCAGAAGTCTGAAGTCTTGAATAAGTTAATGACGTAGGATTAACTCTTAGTGCTTTTAGGTCGTTGTTTCAGTAGGAAGAAATGGGGTTGAGTTAGGTGCATTACAGAAGCGGAGGGTAATGGACTGGGTCAAGGGACATTTTTAGACTGACGAATTCAAGTGGGAAATGTAAGCTGTGCGTGGCTACAGGCATGGAGGTTTGTGACAAGAACACCAGACATCCTCCTCCTGACTTTTCAGATGTTTCTCTCTTAAGAGAAGTGGGATTAAGTTATTGCCAGCCATCTTGTTTACCATTCCATGCTGATCAAAATCTAATGAGCATCTGCTCATTTAGGTGTTAGGAATACAGAGATGAATAAACCGGGACTTCACCCTCACGAACTCAAGCGAGGTGGCGGCTGATGTGACCTTGTCAAGCATTTTTGGTAGCATCTAATGAAAAAGTCTGTTCCGTTTTTTAGCACTAAAGGCCAAGCATGAGAAAACTGCTGGGAGTGAATTGCTGAGGAGGTTATGGCTTTGAGAAGATTTTAAGGATCCTGGGCTGTTACCCCTTTCTGGAGGTGCTGCAGTCTGTGCAGTCTGTGTAGACCCACAGGCAGGGCCTCTAACCACTGCGAGAGAAACATCCTGTGAGACGCAGCCAATAAGCCCCTCTCCACTCTTCTCTTCACTGCTACAGCAGCGTTGGGCAGGATCCGAAAAGGGGGGAGGGCTGGCCTTCTGATAGAGTTTTAAATGAGCCCACAGAAATGCAATTTAACGATTAGGAAACACTGAGCACTTCTTGGTGGCTGTGACTTGTGTTAGGTGCTGAGAAGACACAAAGACGAACCCGGCATGGCTCTCCCGACAGGCCAGTGGAGAAAGCAGCCATTCACTCACTCATTCACTCACTCACTCACTCATTCACTCACTCATTCATTCATTCATTCATTATTTGGGAGGGCCGTCTCCCTACTGCTCTAGACCCCGAGTCACACCTGCCACCACCCTTACAGAGTTTTGGCAAGGGGCGCAGCTGATGCATAAACGGGGACTCAGACTTCATAGGGTGAGAGTAGGACATGCAGGTTACACGGGAACAAGGAGGCTCTGCCTGCTCGTAACTGTCACGGGAGGCGAGATCATAAGTGCCTCCAGTGAAGCGTGTGTGAAAGGCAGTGAAAGAGCTGATGATAGAGTGCTCCATTCTGCTAGGGTGCTACGCAGTGGGGAGGATTAGTGCCAGTCCCTCTGCAGAGGTGTTCAAATAGGTGTGTGCATGAGAAGGGCATTTGGGGTGGGGGGGAGGCTGAGAAAGGCCTGTGTGTGCTGCAGCGTGACTGTGAGGCATCCGCACACAAGGGGCTGTGTGCACGTGTGCATGCATCCCATACACATGTGTTTGTGCACGTGTGTGTGTGTACATGTGTGCTCGTGTATCATGATGAGGTTGGGCTGTGGGCCTGATGGCTTAGATTACAATCCACTGGAAATGGGGAACCCGGCATGCTTTTGGGCAAGAAGTGATGATCTGATTTGTCTTCTAGAAAGATCCCTCTGGGACTAGCATGATGGAAGGAGGAAGAGACAGGAGGCAGTGCGGTCAGCCAAGGGGCTGTGGCAGTGTGGTCAGGAGCAGCAGGGGCATTGATATAGAGTGAGCATTTTCTCAGCATCTATTTTGGGCCGGGACCATTACCTCGAATCCTTTCCACGGCCTGCAAGATAGAGATGCCTCCCCTTTTAGATGAAAACACTGAGGTTCCAGATGCCATCTCGCTGGTCAGAGCCCACATCCCTTTACACAACCTCACACTCCTTCCCAGTGAAGAGTATTTTGCTTGAGGAGCTCATGAGAAGAATATTCAGCACAAAGCAGAATTCAGGAGCCAGAGAGCCAGTCAGAGCCCGCCATCAGCCCACTCTCGCTGACTGACCTTGGGCACGTGATTTGACACCTTCACTTCAGTTCCCAAGTGTGTAAAATGGAGGAAGAGTGAGTGCTTACCTCATCGGAGGTGAGTTTAATTTGATTCTAGAGATTCTGACGATGAGCAGGTGTCTACGAGGCAACACCCAGCAGACAGTTTGAAGTTCAGGAAGGAGCGGTCAGAGCTGGAGCAGGAGCGGTGGACGGCAGGGCCTTTGGCCCAAAGGTGAGAGCTGTTGCCAGAGGAGTGAATGGGAGGCTCAGAGCGAGAAGAAAAATCAGTAGGTCGAGGGCAGAATCTTCAGAGAATCTTACAGTTCAGGGTAGAGAGAGGAAGAGGAGCATGGAAAAAGTAAGCCCAGCAGAGTGTTCAGGAAGGGCAGGGGGAAATCCAAGAGCCCCCGGACAGCAGGGGCTGGGGCCTGCAGGATACCACAGGCATTTAGAGGGGCCTTGTATTCCACAGGGAGATCACTGGTTGGACTTCAAGGGAATGTCGGGGTAAGAGGCAGCTTCCAGCAGTTTCCATGGGACAAATGGGAAGTGAGGCAGTGGAGGCACCCAGCAGAGACTTCTTCCCAGTATTGCAGCACAGAGGAAGAAAGAAATGAACTGTGGACTGAGAAACAGAGTGAAGAAAGTGTTTTGTTTTTTTTCTTTTTACTTTCTGAAGATAAGGAAACTTAAGGCAAATAAGTTTCTGTTGGGAAATGGGGGGTAGGAACTGTCTCCCCTCTTTTGAGTGAGGACACTGGAGAGTGGATGATAGTCACGTGGTCGCCATACCCCACAGAGAGGGCAGCTCCCTTTGTGACCTTGGTTAGATGCCAGAGAAGCGGAAGTCAGTGGCCCAAGAGACACTCAGCCAGCTTTGAAGGCTGCCGTGCCCTGATCTTGCGAGCTAAGAGCGGTCCGGAGGCTAAGTCCCAGGGGTGTTCCAGTTCCCAACCAAGCCCTTGGGCTCTAAGACCCTTTCTGAGCCTTATGTGCCCGTACCCACAAGGTTCTTTTTATGGCAAGTGCAGCCCTCAGCCGTGAGAAGGCCCATGTGGGCTGCTGAAGACCAGGGACCAGGATAACTGAGGGTGCTCTTCGGTACCAAGCAGGGGCTAAGATACAGAGCCTGTAAGTGTGGTCACGAGATGTGGGAGAAGCCCAAGGTCTCTTCAGCTCAGGAAGTGGCCACTACAACTCAAGCCTGGGCAGAAGATAAGTTTTAAGGAGCCCCTGAGAAGCCAGGTGTGAGAGGCTTTTGCTGACTCACTCCTCCAGCTGTCTACTCCCCTCCCCCAAGTAAGTGCCAGCTCCTGCAGGCTGACAAAGCTCACTGATTCTGCACGGGTTTGCTCACTTCTAACTGCAGCCCAGCTCACCCTCTTGCCTCCCCTAACACTGATGTCACCACACCCTCCCACGGCCGCCATCTTTCTTTCCCTCACTGGCATCACCCTTGGATGGATGGGTCCCTCCTCCCCACCATGAGCATCCTCAGGACAAGGATAGTGGCTGATGCCAACTACATTTCTATCACCCGGCCCGGAGGCTGGCACACAGGTGCTCCATAGGAACATTCTGGATTGAGGTGAACTCTTTTCGAAAGGAAACGTGTGCAGTTCTTAAGAAACAATGGCATGGATTGCAAGATTAATTCACGGACCAGACAAGCGTGACTGAACCCCGACATCTCCTGGGCCCCACAACACCTACCTTCAGAACATCTCCCGTGTGAAAGCTTAGTTCATCCTCACCCGAGGCGGTGAAATCAAACTTGGCGATGGCTTCCATGTTGTAACGGAAGCTGGAAGAGAAAGAATGTGGTCATTGTGCCTTTCTGCCAGGAGCAGGCCAGCAGAGCGGGGTGCAGTCCGGCCGTCTTCCCAGTCGGGAGGAGGATGACCGAGTGTCCCTGAGCCCGGGCGGGAGGCACAGGCTCACAGTGAAGGCTTCTGTTTATGGGGAGCTGCTGGGGCCTATAGGATCTGGTTGTGGTATCATCCTCAGAATGCCAGATACCGGGAGCAAGAAATGAAGGCCAGAGACAGCCTTTCCCCTCTCCCCTTGTCTCCCTCTGCTGGCCCTGGCCAGTCACCCCTTCTGGGACATCTGCTTCCGGTTGATAAGGACAGAAGACTTGTCAGCATCTCTAAGTTGAGGCCCGAGGGGCTGGAAAGACTGTTCTGTAAATACCGTCCCAAGGCTGTCCCCGGGCAGCTATATTTAACCAGGCAGTGTTAATTAGACAGATGCCATTTTCTCTTTTACATCTGAATCATTTAAGAGCATTAGACAGCGCGGGTCAGCTGGGACCGCGGCATGCCAGCAGTTCAGTTGTAGAGTCGGTGGGCTCCATCAGTCACGTTCCTTGCTGGTATTATTATCGTGTTAGCCAAGTATATTTGGGTTTTTTTCTTTTACTATTTCCTAATCAAGTTCAGATATTGAGGTCTCCTAGTGAAGCAGGAGACCTGTGTAGCGATCACCAAGAGTCTGTGTGCAACACTTAGCATGAAATAGTGTGGGTTTTTTTTTTTTGAGGACGCAGCGGGTTAGAAGAGGAAGAGAGCAGAATCCTAAGTAACCACACCTCTTGCAGTCTCAGTTACTGCATCTGTAAAATGGGACTCAATGTTTAACTAGCAAGGAGGTGAGACTGAATTAAATGTCAGAAGCCAAAGGTAACACAGAGCAGGCCAGGTAGTATTTCTGTCTGAATGTAGTTTTAAAGCAGGAATTAGCCCTCAGCAAAGGCAGCCTGACAAAAAGCAACATCCATCCCCAATACATTTTCTCTCATTGCAATTTGATGCTTATTCTCCATGACCATCAGGCCACCGCTTCTCAGCTAAGACTGTCAGGCACAGCCTTGAAAGCTGTTGTTTGGTGTTGATGTTTTTTTGCAAACTTTGCCGAGGTCTTGAGGTAAATTAAGATGGAGCCTTCAGAGCTAGTTGACGCTCAGTGACCAGCAGCCTGGAGTCACAAGTGTGCTCTCAGTGGGAATTTTTGCCCAGTGATAAGATTTTGGTAAACAAGGTAGATGACTGAATGGGGGGAGCCCCCCGTGGAGAGGAGGGGAAAGCTGACTGCAGCAGTGGCAATGGCAAGGGGCTCGTTGCTCTGATTTTCCACATTTACTGGATCTTCGCGAAGATAATTTGCAGAGATGAATATTACCAATCCCAAGACATTAAGCAAAAAATACTTCCAGAGCCCAAGTAAACGGTTGTAGTTAACCCTCTGAGCCTTATCACCAGCCAAAACTCATTTCCAAACTACATGTCATTTTGGGGTACACTTTCTTCAGATCTGTCCATCTAAGGCAAATTAACATCTTTGTGACCTAGGACGACCCACTCGACAGGAAGGAGTAGTCTGCCTTCCATAGTGTATGCTAAATGCCTTTGCTGATTTGATTCACCCCATTACTTTAGCATGAAAAGCTTCTCCTAATTACAGCCTGGCCTCTAGTTTGCAGGGAGACCTGGCTTCTGTGGGTCACCCTCAGGGTATCAACCGCAGACACCGGTCACCTAGGCAGATCAAGTGTTAGGCAAATGGTCCTGAAATCCAAGATCCCATTTCTATGCAAATTCACCTTAATAAGCAGGGTGGAGACAGGGGGTGGGCAAATGCTCACCATATCACAAAGTCACAAAAGTTAGACATGAAAAAATATCCAAGCAAGCTCTCACTGTAACCTTGAACTGGGGCGGGGGTGGGGGTGGGTGGGTGAGGTGGGGTTTGGGGTCTTGCCTACAGCACGTGTAACTCAGATCAGGCTCGGGTGCTTGGTCCAGGTCCAGGCGGGCAGTAAGTCACTTGTGTGAGGAGGCTGAGACAGAGGTGAAATTGTTTCTCAGTAATAGCACTTTACTCTGCCTCCCCCCAGGATGTAGAGGGCTTGGCAAAGCCAACAACACAGGCAGCCACCAACTCCCTAGCTTATAATATTAATCCTGGCTAAAAACCAACCAACCAACCAAACAAACAAACAAAAAACAATTAAACAGGCTCACTCTTCATGAAATCGCTTTGAAAAAATGTGTCTGCATCCCATTTCCATTTGTGAGACTGAAATCTGTTTGGATGCTGTTTAGTGGGAGGGAGATGTTGGGGGGGGCATGGGCTCTTTTTGCTCAAATCACAGGGCTTTGCAGATTTGGCCATTTGTCCCTAGAATGGCCACTCATCGTAGAGATGGGGGGGGGGGGCGGGAAATGTGCCACACTCCTGGGGTCATCTTCTGTCTCCTCATAAAAATGCGGGGAATTTTAGATCCTATTCCTTGATCGTCATTAGCCTTACATTTTGAAAAGTTTTAAATTACCACCAGGGAGAAAGGAAATGGAACTAATCGAGTTTATTCAGTATTTCCCATTTGTTTTATAATCTGTACCTACCTCCACTATATATTGCATCTGGGAAACAAAAATTATGATGGAGATAAAAATATGGTAGCAACAATTCTAAGAGTGAAAGGG